>BEXV01001904.1:32666-49836 GCA_003118195.1 Hemicentrotus pulcherrimus | reverse complement strand
TGTGTTAAAACTGGATGGAGCGTGAGCTATGTTTGATATGACCTGACCTTCAATGCGCAATGGCACTACTGCGCATTTTAAGAGCAGTTAATCATGACACGATGGCACCAAAATTTCTGTGTGTGAATGATGTCGTATGTAAAGCTGATTAGTTTAAAACTCTTTAAACTAATCAGCTTTAAAGAATTTTACTCGTGTGTGAAAAGGCTGTTTGTAAGGTCAAAAGAAGGAAGGAATTTGCTGTCGCTGTTTTCCTTTTCTGTGTGTGTGTGTTTTAAATGATTTACTACAATGAAACATGAAATTTGTGTGAATGCAATAATGTTCCCTTGTATTTTGCAGGTGTTCTACCATGGGTCAAGCTGATAGATAATTTTGATGCTGAATATGAATACATCACCAATGAGGGAACCCTCTTCACATTCAAGACCAATCTGAACGCACCCAAGTACAAATTGATTAACATCGACTTCAGCAAGCCAGAAATGGTAAGAAGTTCAATAGTTCTAATATGACGCCTGGGCCTGTTACACAAGACTTACCATTGATGGTCACTTTGCCATCAATGGTAACTACCATGGAAACCTTGATTTAGATTGGTTGTTGAGCCCTGTTACCATGGTAGTTGCCATTAATGGCAAAGTTACTATCAATGGTAAGTTTTATGCAACGGGGCCGTGCAATAATCAGAACCATAATTTGAGGGTGGATTTATACAATCCAATTGATTTATATTGATTTCAGCTAGTCAGAAATTTCCAAATGTTGAACAAATTTTAATTCTAATGCGGTGAAAATTTAATCAATGAATATATTTTCAAAATGGAGCTATAAAATCAAGTTTTTGAAGCATTGTAGTGAGATTTGAATGTAAGAACAATATGTATTGATAACATTAATGCAATTTATTTGAGTGATGATTAATGGCATGAAAATGCTTTTTTGCCTGAATTTGAATTTTATTAGTAAACTTCATTCATATACATGAACATTTTGTTTCACAACATAATTTAAAAAAAATATATAAATAAGAAATTCAACAAAATGTATAGTTTCTTGAATAATCACAAATGAACAATAAACAATGAAGCTTGTACATACAGTGGTAAATGATATTATTACTATATGACACATACCAGCCAGTCTTGCGTTTTTGTGCATAGAGGAAGTGCAGCAGATTAATGTTTGAATACAAATTTTATACGTTATACGACATAAATGTATAAAGCTTATGACAGGTAATCTTAAAAGATGTACGTAATTCATCTCCACTTTTCTGTGACAATTTTGATCATAGCGGCGTCTTTGAAAAATCAAAATGACCAACTTCTCTTTAATATAGAATTTGAAATGTTTGTTTAATTTGTTTCACATTACATCCTACAGGAAAACTGGAAAGATCTGGTTTCAGAATCAGAGACTGATGTTCTGGAATGGGCTGCATGTGTCAACCAGACTAAACTGGTTCTGTGCTATCTACATGATGTCAAGGTTAGTCTTCTTCCCACAGTATTGCAACGCTTTTCCGGGGCCCCTGCATCAACTCTAGATCAGCCTAATAAGTGTTGTTAAATCTCGTCTCAAAACTGTCCTGTTAACTACAGTGGCAGAGGCTGGAACTGCCGGGATTTCCAATTAATCTTGGCTTGGTTGGCTGCACTAAGGCTAATCCAAGTTGTGTTTTTATGTAGCACCTTAATACTGTGCAGTTACAAAGACATTACACCACATGTTCAATAATAATACAAATATTGATGAAATTTTTTGTTTATTTAAGGTGGCCGCATCAATATAAACACTGTTCCTAAACGAGGGCATTGCAATTATTAGAGTCACTAAAGCAAAAATTTAACTATGTGAAAAGACCAGATGAGCTTATATACAATTCACGTTTTATACCCCCCTCCCCCTTTAAAAATAGAGTTTCAGAAGTTTTTTGAGCTGATCAACAAACATAATTCTTGGAATTTTGTGATTTGGAGGGCTCTGTCAGCAGGGGGCTGTCCAGAATGTGTTCCTGATTCAACTCATTTCTACATTAGAGATTTAGAGGGCTCTGAGCCCTGTTTCTAGGTGGTTTACAGGCAGAGCCAAAGTGTGTTCTTGGCTTCCATAAATGGAAAGTGTAAAGAGAGTTGAAGTCAAATGAAATGAACTAAAGGAATCATAGACGTATAAATACAGGTGAAGAAAGTACACATACAAGAGTTTAATGGAGCAAGGGCATGGATGGACTATACAGCTGTTTTGAAGAAGATTAACTCAACTTTGCTATAATAATGTCTTGAATGCAATGCAACATTCATCTTTCTATTATGTTATCCTTCTATCAGAACATCCTCCAACTGAATGAGCTAGCATCGGGTCAGAATGTCACTACATTTCCTCTAGATGTTGGGACGATTACAGGCTACTCAGGAAAGAAAAAGGACACCGCAGTAAGTTTTCTAGAAGTTGTTTTTTGTTTAGTTTTGTTTATATGTTTGTTTGTTGGGATCCATACCTCAGTCATACCACCAAACTTATTCCACATTAAATTAAGTGTAGCATAACAAGACTATGTTTCTTTCCTGTGGCCTGACTCGGGGCCAATCAGGTATGATACAACTACGGACGACGCGACCGCAGCAATCACGTGCATGCAACATACGCGTGAGGAGATGTTCAGTCTGTTTCACTATGACAGCTGTCACCATGGGCATCATTTTACAAAACCATCATAAGTATAAGTTCACCGACATCCCATTGAATTGCGTGTTAAATTGAATATATGCATCTCAATGGTTTGTCAGAGAGTATTTGTACTTACAATCATTTTGTGAAACTCTCCCCTGGTGTCAATGTCAGTGTGACTTGGATATGAGGCCTTCAATACTCCAGTTCAGACCCTAAACGAGGGAGTGGAGAATGTGCATTTATTGTGTGCGGGTAAGCCTGAATTCGAAGACCGGGGTAATAATATATATCTCCTTTGAGAGGGCCTGCGATCCTGAAAAGCGCTATATAAGAACGAACTATTATTATTATTTCATGACTGAAGATTTAGCTGCCTCTAATATGTAGTTTATGCATCCCCATTGTTTAAGTTTAATCTTGAGAATGCTGGTGCATTTGCTTCACAAAAAAGAATGGTATTTTATATAAGGAAGGGAGATGGTGCACATATTGTAGGGGGGGGGGTAATAATATCTGTAAATCACTTAAAAAGCATTTTGTATTATACTGCTATTATTATTATTACGTTCACAATGTTCCTTTTTCTTTCTCGCTCTCTCTCTCACACAGATCTTCTACCAGTTTACATCCTTCCTCACACCTAGCATCATTTACCACTGTGACCTCACTGCCATGACCCTTGACCCGACCGTCTTCAGACAGATAGAGGTCAAAGGTTTTGATGCCAGTGCCTTTGAGACGACTCAGGTGTTCTACCCTAGCAAGGACGGTACCAAGATACCCATGTTCATTGTACACAAGAAGGTAATGTGTGTCTCTCTCTCTCTCCCTTTGTATATCTAGGAAAGAGTTGGAAAGAGTGTTGCAGTGATTCGCACGGTGAAAAGCTCAAAACTTGCGAAAAGGATGAAATGTGTGAAAACAATCATTATTGAAAACTTTTCTAGCAATTTTGTGGCAAAATATTCATTAATAGTTAAATTTCATTTTGCAACTTGCAGTGTTTTATTTACTCCATTTGTTGTGTACAATAAGAGGGCTTCAATTTTCACTCATAGAGAGAAAAAAGTCTTTTAATCTGAAATTTTGCACATACTTTCATGAACTCATCACGCTGCTAGAGATAATTGTGAGATAAGTTTTTGAGGGCTTTAAAATCCCTGATACGTGGGCTTTAATTCATTGAATACTAAGCCTGTCCTAACTTGGCCTTGGACCTGAGGAAAATGCTTGTCGTGTCAATTCTAAATTGTATTCAGTAGGTTTTAAAAAAGTTATCTTTTCAAAATGATGTAAATGCACACCACTTTCAAATGGTTGAATTATCACGTTTATTGATAACGCTATCCAAAACAGAGAACAGATATTTTGGAAATGAATGTAATATTCAGGAAAGTTTTCAAAATGAAATAATAGACTTACTGGTATCCCCCTTTTAGAGATTTTAATTGAGCACAACCTATAATAAAGTTTGAATACGTTTGATTGCCTTCAAGCTGTGGTAAGTTTGAGAAAGTTTGATTATATTCCAGCAAAAGTTTGATCACAATATCATCCAGTGTATGTTTGAGTCATATGAAGAAAAACCCATTCTCACTTTGTTGTCATTTATATTTAATAAACTTGAACTTCCTTCCCCCTCCCCTCCCTAATCTCCCCGGCCTGCGCAGGGTCTAAAGAAGACCGGGGACCACCCTGTCCTGCTGTATGGCTATGGTGGCTTCAATATATCTATCACTCCAAGCTTCAGTGTGTCTCGGATTGTCTTCATTCAAAACCTCGGGGGCGTCCTAGCTGTACCTAATATACGAGGAGGAGGGTAAGTTCTGGGAGGTGTTTCTCAAAGATCCTAAGTTGAACTTATCTCTAAGTTGGACTTAAATATTATGGAAAGCCATTAGCATCTATGAAAATATTTTGTAAAACTTATTTTAAAAGGCATGAAATGTTGATGCAAATCATTCATATTTTCTATTTTTAAGGAGATTTCATGTTCTTGATTTTGAATTTATAAAAAGTCTAAAATACTTGAATTTTCGCTTTTTAATATATTTTATTTTAAGGCTACAAATGGCCTTCCATAATTTTTAAGTCACACTTTGAGTTAAGTTCGACTTATAATCTTTGTGAAACACCCCCTGGTTTTTTTTATGAGTGCCATTGATATAAATACAGTCAAACCTTTCTGTAATTCATGATATGCAATTTTTCTTTTGAGTAAATCTTATAAAAGGTGACAATTAAAACCATGCACATTGACTCCTGATGAAAGTATAAATGACTTATTTTCTATAGTTCTTTTTAAAGCATTATTGTTGAAAATGTTAGGACATTTTTTGAGAACTAGATTATTCCAGGGGGGGGGGTGTTTCACAATGTCAGAGAGCTTGAAAGTCTTGGATGGAAAAGATAGTCAAATGATGATATCTACCAAATGTGGGCAGTTGGGTATCTAGTTACTGGAAGTGTACTATAAATTTTAAACTTCCATGTTATGAAACTTTTTGCATCGGAAAACGATTTATAAGGCAATTTTTTTTTTTTTTTTCAGTTGTAATTAACTTCTTACTCGGCATGAAGCTTACACAAATCTTTACTATTCGCGAAATTACCAACATATCATGAGTGCAAAGTTTGCTCTACAGTATGTGTGGTGTCAAGCCTTTCGCTTGTTTTTTTCTTATGATAGAGAGTATGGAGAGACGTGGCATAAAGGAGGCATGCTGGCTAACAAACAGAATGTATTCGATGACTTCCAATGGGCTGCTAAATACCTCATCGATAACAAGTACACCTCGCCTCAGAAGTAAGTATTGATACTGATTGAATTGATGGAGCCCGGTGAAGATAAAGATGGTGGCCGTGATGGTGGTGGGAATGGTAAGAATTGATATAATGGTATTAATGTTAGTGATGACTGATGACGATGATAAGGCCCATTTAACTATGTCAGAAACATTAACTGAAAACAAAAGTGAATCTAATTTCACTTTTTATGCCTCCGAAGTAGCCGAAGGCAATGGCCCGAATTCACAAAGCAAGGTTTGAGCTCAGACCAAGGTTTGAGGTCAAACCTCTTTTTGTTTCGCCAAACCTCCTTTTGTTATTTTCAAACCTGGTATGTTTTCGGGTTGTCTGTTCGTCCGTCCGTATGTCCCGCTCTTGTGATTGCATATCTGAAGAACCGATTGATGGATTCCTGCCAAACTTAGATCATGTATGTATCTTGCAGAGCCAATGAACTGAGTAGATTCTTGGGTCATGAGGTCAAAGATCAAAGGGTCATATATGTATATGAGAAATTGCTTGTAATCACGATATTCTGAGACCTGTTTATGGATTACAATTGATCTTGAATTTGAAAAATTTCTTCTTTTTTGGTTTGTAAAATTACTCTATGACAGAGGCATCATTTCGACTGCGCGCAGTCGAAGTTCCATCTAGTTTTTTGATTAGTTTATGTGTAATTATCAATAACACATATATAATATTATTTTGTTAGGATCGCAATCAACGGTGGATCTAATGGAGGGCTCCTGGTAGGAGCATGTTGCAATCAAGCTCCTGAGCTCTTTGGTTGTGTCATCTGTCAGGTTGGGTAAGTCAATACTCCTCATCTCATCCTCCTCACCCATTCCTTCCTCTTCTCCTTGTTCTCCTAATGCTACTCTGTTTCGTCTCTCACTTCATTTTTACCAACTTCAAGATTCAAGATCAAAGTTATGTTGTCCTTATATGATACAGAAATTTGTTTTCCATTGGTGTAACATGCAGTGTGAACATAGACAAAATAAGGTACTGTGTGTGTGCTGAGAGCAAGAAGGGTTGTTACACTGTGTTAACCTTTTGGCTACTGAATTCTTCCATTCACATAGGCTTTACACAGGGTCCTCCTGGTTCCCGTAAGCAATGGGTTAAATTATATGGGTCAAAATCTTTCTTTTTCTCCTTTAGTCTTGTGTATTCTGTCAATTTAGCAATGATTCATTCATGTATCATTTCTTTTTACATCGTTATAAAATATAAAGTGGATAGTTTGTTCCAAATCTATGATGTAACCACTTTTTCGAGACAATGAATACTATAGAAGGAAGTCATACATTTTTTGTTAAATTATTACCTGTACTTTTGGAAAAGTTTTGAAAATGGTTTTTTATAATGATGATGATGATGATGATAATAGGGACTTTTAGATTGAGTGGACGAGAACACAACGAACTCCGACTGATCATGCGTGTCAACGTACCTACAATTAGAAATCTTTTAGATTGCACTTGATGATATACATGCATGCAGGAAGTAACAATATGAACATCACAGACAAAGAAAGAGGACAAAATATACAGTTCCTCATTCTACCCTCAACAATTGCTGTGGTAGATCAGACAAAAGAACATCTTTTTACTGCTATTATGTGACACCTGTTCTACACATTTTTACATAATAGCAGGGAAGGGATGTTCCTTTGTCTACCTGAGGAACTGTATATTTGATGTGCACGCGGCATATACTAGTACCGTACTAGATTTAGGAAAATCAAGGTTGACGCATTCTCAACCGCCGACTGAGACGACGTGACGCATGCGCAGTTCCTTAAAATGACATCACACGTTGCAGTCAAAGCTGTCGACGTGCAAATCTAAAAGTCCCTAATAACACTACTACTACTACTTCTACTACTACAACTACTGCTACTACTACTTCTACTACTTCTACTACTACTACTACTACTACTTCTACTACTTCTACTACTACTTTTACTACTACTACTACTACTACTTCTACTACTTCTACTACTACTACTACTACTACTACTACTACTACTACTACTACTACTACTACTTCTACTACTACTACTACTACTACTACTACTACTACTTGATTTATGAATATATAGTGAAAATGTCTTTAGTTATACCATGATTGGAGGGAAAACTCTTCCCCTCCCACCTGCAGGTCAAGCTGAATAGTTCAATCGGTTTCCATCCATAGTCCCATTTGTACATATCTGTGTTCATGCTTATGTAAGGTTATCATATTTTCTTGTTGTGTTTCAGGGTGATGGACATGCTAAAATTCCACAAATTCACCATTGGTCATGCTTGGACTACAGACTTTGGCTGCTCAGATAAAAATGAAGAGTTTGATTGGCTCATCAAGTAAGTTCATCATGAATAATTCATTTGTGAAGCTCAGCTCCTGATTTATTGAAAGCATTGGTTCAAATTTAAAGAAAAAAAAGACAAAAGAAATCAATTATAGGAACAACCCCTGTTTCATAAAACTTGTTATGAATAACAAGTTTTATAACTGCTATAAGCTACTGAAGTCATTGACTTTGATTGGCTGAGAGCAAAATTGTCAAAGGAATTTAGATTTTGTTATTAATAACAACATTTCTGAAACAAGGCCTAGGTTTTGTTGTAAAGTGTGTCTCCCTCTTAAAAGAAAGCCAAATCTGCTCCACAATTTCAGTGACATAAGATAATTTTTTATAATTTTAATTGAATTGCTCATGATCTAAACTTTTAAAAACAAAACTAATCAGTTATTTACCTAAGTGTCTCCTTGAGTAGGGATCATATTCAATGCTTCTCCAACAAAGAAGCATGATGGGTGTGGGTTGGGTTTATGACTATTTACGATGTCTTACAGTCACAACTATGCAATGATGTGATGTGAGTAAGGCCTACCATGAGAACCCCACCCCCTTACAATGTAAGAATCATTATATATGATTATCTTTCTTGCTCCCAGGTATTCCCCTCTCCACAACATGAAATGTCCTGAGGGCGACACCCAGTATCCCAGCGTCCTCTTGCTGACGGGTGACCATGACGACCGTGTCTCTCCCCTCCATTCCCTCAAATACATTGCTACACTACAAGAGATCGTTGGAGCGTCAGATAAGCAGAAGAACCCCCTCATGATCCGCATCGATACCAAGTCTGGTCATGGGTTTGGCAAGCCTACAGAGAAAGTGGTAGGTTTCTGATTAGGTAGCTTTATGGTAATATGCAGTGGCACTCAAAGATGTGATTTGGTTCCTTACACATTCATTAGTTTTTCAAAAGAAAATTACCTGTTATGTTGATTTCTAATCACACTTGTGCAAGCTTTGTTAATCCTTTGTCTAAAGGCTCTGTTTATAATGCAGAAGGCAGTAGACAGGGGAGGGTTAACCTTGGTTATTTCACTTATTTGTCTTGCTAATTTAATACCAGGTGATGATTATATATGGTCTGGCTGCATACAGGTTTTATTTCCTCTTTGCTCCGTTGGATAGCCTTAATCTTTTGCACACTACTGAATTGATCATGACAACAAAAGAATACTTATGACTTACAGTATATAATCCATTAAACTAAATTACATTTTAGTATTTATTAGGATACAAATTGTTTTTCTCTTTTTAATCCACAGATTGAAGAGTATTCAGACATATATGCTTTCATCGCAGCTGCTGTCAAAGCTCCATGGACTGATTTAAGCCCTTTCTTCACGTTTTACTAGCACAAATACAGTTCATAATAGATCATTGGACCGCATACAATCTTGCAACAGTCAAGCCTCAAGATATGATGACAGATTCTGTGCACATTGTGTTGTGAAGCATTTGTTCTTTCATGTGAAGAAAAAACCCAAATGCTTTATGATTTTGTATTAATATCAGTGCCTGCCACATCAAGTGAAGGTAAACCTGTACTCTGCCTTAAAATAAAACTTGTAGTAGGTGTTTGGTATTGAATGTTTCAAATCATTTCTTTTCATGTCTTCTTGGAAGTTGTGAAACATGGTTAAATATGATGAAAAAAATACACTAATTCAATTAATTAATGGCAATTTACATCTATTTCAAAGCTGAGTCCTTTAGATATGATGTAAAATGTGAGAAATATATTGCTTGTCTGTAAGCATTCACTTGCTTTCTTAGAACTTCGAAGGAAATAGGAGAATAACTTGATCAAACTTTGAAACAGATGTGCATGACCTACAAGGTATAGAAACGTAAAGAATAGTAACCATATTTTCATTTAGGTATGTGTATGTTAACCACTCTTGTCTTGATGGAAGAGTGAAAAAAGGTCTCACATACCTCTGTGTCAATGAATGTCTTGTCTGAGAGTGCAGCATATGCAAGGTAGTCACGCTTTTGAAAGAAATATATTTCAGTCATTAGCATGACTTATGAAAAATTATCAATCACTTTAACTGCTGGGCATGTGAACGAAATCAAATTTTTGGAAAGATAAATGCTTCCCAAAGGTCCTGATTATTCAATTACTTGTGCTATGCTGTCCAAAAAATTCTTCAAGTATTACATAGAAGAAGTTGTTATTCATCTTATGTATTGAGAATACAAAACATGTACAACATGACATGTAAATATGCTGTATAAACAGTTTTTATTTTCCTTCTGAATTGATATAATTAATTTACATTGTAAAAGTTTCCTGGATAATTCATTGATATTTATAGTTTCATTTGTTTGCATTCAAATTGGTTGAAATCTACGGGTATCTGCAGGGAGCAGGGGGTGGAGGTGTGCATTCACCCCTGCTATTCAGTTTAGTACCATTATCACATTCAAGCTATACATAGCATAATAAAGATAAGATACATACTTAAACTAATACATGTTATTAAATTACTGAAGACACCTACCCCTACCCATCTTTCCCCTGAAACTCTGGATAGACGCTCTTAAATTGAAAGCTGAAGTTGATGCTACGTTTTGATGTTATGTTTTACTACCCGTTTTAATATGTGTTATATGTTCATGTATGTTAAGGACCAATTGAATTATTCTAAGTGAGTTGTATGGTTTGTCATCAAGATTGTGATAAATGTATATGAGTCTGTACACTTTGATGGCGAGAATGCTTTAAAATAGACACAATGGCTCAAACTAGCTATGTTCATCTAAATCATGGTTTAAAGCCCTGCACTGCACTACCGGTACTTGTAGCTATTTGTTCCTTTTCATTATATAGAAAACAATGCCTAAGCAGTGCCCGTTGGTCCCCCATGATCCTCTTTTTCTTATGTTAATTGAGAGCTGACTTGATGAGATAACGACCTGTCAGTGACCATGCTGAGTGGTCTAATCCCTCCTGGCCAAAATAGTGCAGATGAGCTTTAAAGCCTTCGTAAGTGTAGTATGCATGTGTCCTCCTGTCCAATGTGTGGGCAATACATGCTTGTTATGAAGCTCTTGTCCAGTATGTTTTGTTTGATTGACTGTGGAGGTTAAACTATGGTTTAGACCATGGTATGAATTTAATTTTTTTTTGTGCATTCAGGCCAATATGGCAATTTATCATTCTAAATAAATGTCTGACACAATCTTTTTGTAAATATTTGTTTCTGACCTGCTGTGCCTGTTTTTTGTTGCCTCTGCTATTCATAATAATCTGCTAAAAATTGAGTGAGGTTTGTACTATTTGTTAGGTATAGAGATATTGGTGATAGATGATAACTCTTTTTGAAGCATATTATTGTAAAACAGCAAATGCAGATAAATAACTATGGAAAAATAAAAGAATAAAACAAGAATGGAGGAAATCAATGTGAATTATGGAATGATTAGGGAAATAGTTCACCAGGCAGTGTCTCACAAAGTCTATGTTCTCTGACATCGAATCAAAATGTGGCAAATCTGAACAAATCTGCAAGGACACGCGCTAGAAGAAGACAGTGGCAGATCCGGGTGGGGGCCCAGGCCAACTCCCCTGGGAAAAAATATAGTTAAAAACATGTTAATTTGACCTTTTTTTTGAGATGGCCCCCCTCCCCTACCATTCAATATCTGCCGGCGTGATTTTCAAATTTTAGGAACCAAAAAAAATAAAAAATTAGTGCTCCTTACCCATTCATTAAAAAAAAAAACACTAAAAGACCCCTCCTTGGATAGTGGCAGAAAAAAAAAGAAGACATGTTCTCTCTGGTAGAAAGGAGCCGCAAAAAAGATCATCACCATCCAGAAATGGTCTGCTTGTGACTTTGTCTGAAAGAAGTGGAAAAAGTCCAAAAGAATTCAGCATATACACCATGTACTCAACAATTCATATTACATGTACAGGTGTATAGAAACACACATAATCGGGAGCGCCAGGAGGGTCAAATCTGACTGACATGAGCGCTATACAAGAACCCACTATTATTATTATTATTATTATAAGACAAAAGTGCTTACCCAGAATATAGCATACAAGCAAATCAGATAATCAAAAGGTCCCATTCTTGTACCAAGAGTTTATGACGATCAAGAGCAATTTCAATAGCACAACTTAATTTTAATTTACTAATAAATTGATAAATAATAGGCAATAACGTATTACAT
Source organism: Hemicentrotus pulcherrimus (assembly GCA_003118195.1). Classification (NCBI taxonomy): domain Eukaryota; kingdom Metazoa; phylum Echinodermata; class Echinoidea; order Camarodonta; family Strongylocentrotidae; genus Hemicentrotus; species Hemicentrotus pulcherrimus. The sequence goes on along the minus strand of BEXV01001904.1, from coordinate 37,817 downwards.
CGGCAGCAAAAGAGATAATATTTGGCATGAAGAATTACAAAATTAAATTTGTCAAAAATAGGATCAATGATGACCAAAAGGAATTATCAATTCTACAATCCCTCAAAGTCAAAAGATGTTGCAGTGTCTCGTCATTATTACACAGGGAACAAAGTTTTGAATCAATAAGTATAATATAAAAAAGAAACTTATTCAGAGGGAGATATCGATGAATAAATAGAAATAGAAAAAATATCTTAATTAGTGGACGAAAGAAAGACGGTAAATAATAGTCTGATCCAGGTTCCGTCGCCTCATTATGCCCATCGTTTATGAATTTGGAGTCTTTAATAATTCGATTGACACAAAAGTTTTTTATGAATCTTCAAACTTTACTAGCTTTGCACATATCCCCAATTGACTCATTCTTCCAACTGTTGTGATTCAGTCTATCATTAGTGTTTTTTAGATTTATTTCTTCTTTTTTTTTCTTAATTTTTCTCTTTCAATATCCTTTTTACCCTCTGCATGATTCCACAAACGAGGCAATCATGTTGTATTAACAAAATGTTTCTTAAAAAACGTGTGCTAGACAGAAGGAAGCGTTTGTGAAGAAAAGGGGTGAGAGACCGGATTCGGGTCAATAATATCAAAATGCTCAACAGATCTACGGAAGATGATAAAGATCGAAGACTTGAATGGAGGGGGCGTGGCACTTGTTTATTGTTTTCCTTTTTATATAGCGATTACAATCAACTTTTCATCCTGATGGCGATCGATCCCCGGCCCTGTGTTAGATGTCTTCCGGAGTCAAAGGTCGTGAACACGTCTGCAAATACTGGTGAAGAACCTTGAATGAAAGCTTGTAAAAACGCTAAAAATTGCTCTTTCCACTTATCAGCTTTTTCATGGTGTTAAGGAACACAAGGCATAGGTGAAGTCTATTAAAACTTGGAAATCGGGGAATTGTAGACATCTTTCACGACTCATCATCCTTAGCCGTATTTCAGTGGTGCCAAGTGTCACAGCTGTGCGCCAGTCTATACCCGTATGTTATTGCCGTCAGCTCAGCTGTGCTGTGTGCCGCGTTGTTCGTAATCCGTCAGGAAAGCTGTGCCTGTTTAAAGAGCCGAGCTAGGCCTTGTCCTTGCTTGCTGATCGAGCGACAGAACAGAAAACAAACTGAAAATGTCTGGTGCACCGAATGGATTATCTCCAGATTATGGAGATGTTGATATATCCAACGATATATCATCTTACATTGGTAAGAATCGAACATGATTTTACTACTAGAAGTCTAGATCTAGATTATAGATAGATCTAGGCCTACAGTCATGACAGTAGAGTCTACAGGGAATAATTTTCTTCAAATTTTTTGATTAGCAATTTCAGCTGATGGATAAATATTTAAGATGAAATTCTGTACATTTCTATGGAAGTAAACTGCTACACAAAAGATATTTTGTATAGCAATCGTGCAAATATGCATAGCAAATTGCGATGCGATACCACTACCAGGTAAATAGTTCCCTGAGATATTATTAAAATAGTTGAGACAACTTGATCTAGATCTACATGTAACAGGAAATAAATTCAATGAATTAATTGAATTTGAATTGTGACAAATTAAGTTTATGCCAAGAAAGAAGGCACATTAGCCTAGCTAAAAATAATCATATGTCACAGAAAAACACATAATAATTTTGTCACTAAATGCCAGGACTGTCTAGATCTATACTAGATCTAGACTAGACAGAAATAACCATCTGGTATGGGTCATTCTTTAATAAAACTGACATTTGTCGATATTCCCCATACACAGACGGTATGACTCTCATAGCCGCTATGTGTTGAAGATAAACGGCTAGATTTCAGCCGTTAGGCCACTCCCATAAATATGATAAATTTGGGGAGAAATGCATCATTATCTTCAATTGCAGTAAAATTCTATGCAATTGTCGGTCCCTAAAAGTTCCCTTTGTACCCCCCTTCCCCAACAAATGTCAATAAAAAAGAAAGAAAAGGACTTACCGAGCTTTTGGCTGCTTCTCGATGACCCACGTCAATTATTCTCACCGACACGAATCAAAATGGTGTCTAATGAATATTCAAATACGATGAGGATGGTTGACCTCTCCTCGACTAGCTCCTCCGTGCATCGCGTCGAGGATAGCGCTCGCATGTGAAGAAGACAACGCGAGAACTCAAACCTAAGTATCCATCATGCATTTCCAATGCGAGACGTACGTGCACGTATGCGCGAGTCTATGAATGAGGTCAATGGGGGTGGAGACTAAATAACTTTGGCATGAATATTCATTACTTTGATTCAAGATGGCTGTCGTCTGAAGACAGTCAAGTGGAAGAGATAATAACACTTTTTTGAAAAACATTTCATATAATTCTATAATGTGTGTTGCCATTCTGGCTGCCAATTTTATATGTTAGTGCATGCGATTCGTACCAAAAAAGGATTTAACCTAGCGTCAGGTCAGTATCGTCTTATCGTTTACCTGTAGACTTTATCTTCAACGTACGATGTCATAGGCGATCATTCAGTCTCTATATTCGGAGGTCTAGTGAAGCCAGACGTAGTCTCTGTGGAACAACCGATGATGTAGAGACTGAAGCTTTTGGTCTAGATCTAGACCTACATGTACATGTATTTAGCCTAAATGAAAAGAAGAAATTAACAATTATTTACTTTGGAACAAACTACATGTACCTTTTAACATGTCAATTAGCAAAAATGTGCAAAGCTTTTGCAAAGCTTCTGCTGAACTTTGGTACAGTACCTTAACATGCCAAAAACTGTCAGACTGACAACCAATTCAAAACTGCTTTTAATGATTAACTTACAGTTACAGTACCGGTATACTCAGTTCACATTGATGTATATTTCATATGTATGTATTGTAATTTGTAGATTTATTTGTAATTTGTTGTTTTGTTTATCATTGTCTTAATACAGATTTCAGTGGTAAGCGCTTTATAAGCACCATTTTTATTATGATTATTATTATTTTCAAATTTCCATGGAGACTTACTACATCATACATGTACTAAACAGTGACACTAATTTACTGCTAATGAGTATAGCGTTATCATTTTTAACAAGTTGTACATGTAATGCTTGATATAACTTTTTCATCTGCATTTGTTTTTTTCATCATTTATGATGTTCATTCTGAATGAAATTGAAAAGTTAATAAATGGTGACTTACAAATGTATCCTTATATTGTCTTAAAGTTATTCTTGGTTTAATTCTTATCAGACCTGCTCCCGTCTAATACAAGCCAGGCCCCCACTGAGTTATCCATAATCAGTCAAACCTGCTTTATAGTGACCCCCTGTCTACAATATGCACATTTTTTGTTTCCTTTGAAAATGGTTTCTCATTGAAACTTGTACTAAAGGAACCTGTCTACGAAGACCACCAGTCTAATGTCTAAAACAAGCACATTACCTGTTGGGTGGTTGCTGTAGACAGGTTTGACTGTACATACAATTTTATACATGTCCAAATTTGCAACCCTAATGAATGGCACCAGGCACAATGTGCTAGTGATTAATAGTAATACAAAGTTAGCATGTCATCTGATACTAATTTTTTCATTCTTAATTTATTTGAAATATCCTTTGAATTAGACAGAAATAACCATCTAGTAATGGCTACAGGGAATTCTTTAATAAAGCTGACATTTGTCAACCTTCCCCAAACAAAGACAGCAGCCCTTGCAGCACACTACTACAGCACACATAAGCACACAGTACACACGAGGTGGATTAACTAGTGGGACTCCAGGGAAAATTTGCCCTCAATGTTTCTTTAACTACACTTATAACAGATTGATTGAGAAAAAATATGATTGGAAAGAATGTAGTATCAACATTGAAATTCTTTTTTAAGCATCAAAATATAGGGACTTCCTTACAGCTGATATGTCTGTTTTCTTGAATAAAATGTGTGCTATGATATCGGCAATCACCCACAAACTATATTACGTAACTTCCCCTCTGACACTAACCCGCATGACGTACATGAACATGTACTTCAGTCTCTGTATGTAACATGTAGGGGAGGGGGGGGGGGCGATCTGTGGAGCCATCAGTATGTGTCAGCTGAATTACAACCGTTGATATATTAAAAGTAAGAAAGTTATGAGTGTTTGAAATATGAGATCACTAACTAAGCCTATAAATGCAAATCTAAATTTGGTAATTTGGTCAGTGGATTGTGACGTAGGACTTGGATAACTCTCTCATTTGCCATACCGGTACATGAACTGTACACAAATATCATTAATTTCTGTTTTTCTCTTAAGTACTAAAAATACATTATAGGTCCTCTAAAAAAAGATAGAACATCCTGAGCAATAAATATTTGAAAAATTTAAATTTTAGTCATTTTATACATGTTGGAACAGATGGGAGAGTAGTCTGGCACTACTGTACATCACATTGACATTTACAATGTAATACCGCTTCAGCCAATTTTACGTGCCCATAAGTACATGTACAGTATACTGATTTCAACTTTCAAAAATTCTTTATTTAGTCAGATTTAAAGGTAAAGACCAGTATTGGAAACGCCCCAATTTCGAAAAATCAATTCGAAAAATGAAATGGAAGCTCTTATTTCCAATCATGTGAAAGAATATGTTTTGACTAATACATGATAATAACAATTTTTTGCCAGGAAACCACCCACTACCGGTAAATGATATATTTGGTAAATTACATGTAGTTTATCTATTGGTGTTTGAGAGATAAACGCACATGTCGGGCACGTGTGCGTAGTGTGCAGTGCTTGTAACTTACAAAGACTGGGCCAAATTTCTTATCATTTTGATGATTCCAGAACCTTGCAGTTCACACCAATACTTATGCTAGATGATTAACCTTTTCTGATTGATTCCACGTTCCTTTCACAATGCAACCATATGACCATTGACCATAACTGGTCTTTATCTTTAATTGAAACTTTCATCAGTTTGCTTTTCTGATTCTATTTTTGGGGGTCTATTTAGGTTCCCTTTAAGTCAGAATACACTGTAGATGAGATGATTGTTTAATATAAGTATGATAATGGCCATTATACATATACATGTACATAACAAAAGTATTGAAACAATTAAACACAATCTTATTGTACTTGGGTACATTTTCTA
>BEXV01001904.1:0-29936 GCA_003118195.1 Hemicentrotus pulcherrimus | reverse complement strand
AAAAAAAAAGTCTGGGGTTAAGGATAGGACGAGGCTAAGCAAAGTACGGGGTTCAGCAATACCAGTGTGAAAAGAGTATTATAGTCTTTGCTCTATAAATACATACCTGTACATCTATATTAGGTGCACTGCTATTTGGCCTGTGTACATTGTATGTTTGTATAATGAAAAATCGTTTTTTAGATTTACAATTTCTGGCCAAATTGAATGATTAATCATTTTGTTGTCTGATTATGATCCCATGAAAGGCAATAACAATTTTGATGATTTCAAACAAATTGATATTTGATTAATTTTGTGCTGATGATACTTTTGCTATTTTGATCTTCTTAAAGGGAAAGATGATTCTTGTTTTGAAACATTGTTTGTTTGTTTTCTTTTGATTTATGAAATGGATATCTGTCAGATTTTTTCTGACAAAGTACAGTGTACATTAGATGTTAAAACATGTACATGTACATGTAGCTTTATACATCTTATTCTCTACATGCTTTCTCTTTGCCTTATTGTCAGATATGGTTTTGCATTACCGGTAGTCTGATAACGACTTCAATCGAAGGAATGATGTGTTTCCTGAATGAAACTTTATTTGCAATGTGTAAATAGTTTGTAAACTACTATTTCAGGACTGAAATGTAAGATTTCTGTACTTAATCGTACATAACTGGATACCAAATGTAAGTAGTTTTACATTCCAATTATAACTTCTTGTTCCTTGAATTCAATAAATGTTTGTTTAAATGAAAATGCAGAAGGGTGCAATTCTTTTCATACTGTAAAAAATAAATTGATATAAATGATAATTTATTCAAAATTTTGATTGGTAGTAACGTACATAACTCGGTGTCTTAGTTATGTACATGACATGAAAAAGTTCAAACTGCAAATTTTGTAATATTCTTCTCACCAAATCAGACGTGTGTATGTCTTAAAAATTTGTTACTACCTTACCATGACAAATAGGTGGTCCTATTGAAAGAAAAAACACATGGTGTACAGGTACATACATAACTCTGTATGTAACTCGGTGTCCATTCATTGTTGATTAAATAACACATACAAGTTAAAATGGGGAATCCAATGTTATCAGTGCTCTTCATTTACCTTATACACCATTGCATTATCATTTTTAAAGAATACAATATGTTTTTGTATAGGTTCTGTTGCATGGTATAACTGCAGGACACCAAACATATTTCATTTACAGAAATCTAAATATTTTAAAAACCATGACCCAGAATGATATGATCTACATTGTAATTGGAAATCAAAGATAAAGTGAAACTTAACATTATAACATTGCAAGCTTGTAAATAAATCAATTATTTATCCACCATTCTTCGGTTATTAAAGTTTGAAATTTGCAGGACACCAAAGTTACATGTGTATGTACATATCACAAAAATTGTATCACATGTAAATGGAATAAGAAAGTAAAATATTAGGAATTAACTCAACAAAAATGTTAATTATTACATAGATTCTACATCAATATTTTAAAAAATCACAATTTTTGCATCCCATTAGTAAAAATCTGGTAACCAATTAGTGCATGTTTTGAATGTAACATTAAAAGTGCTAAAAATAGGCCTTTTTCATCATAAATTTGCTCTAAAATCTTTCATTTGAAAATGGGTGGTATTCTCTTACATTGTAAGTTAAGCCGGGACTAAGTCCAGACTAAACAAGAATTTTAGTTCACACTTCTATGGAATGCTAGGTTTCATCTTCCTCCTTCAATATTCATGACAAAAAATAATCTACCAAAGACTTTGTTGAAATTCAGTTCATACTCGTACTGTCTTTTTCTCCCCATTTCATTGCAAAATTATTTTTTGGGACACTTTTCATTGAAGGATTAAAATAATCTGTACAGGGTAATTTATTTTGCCACAGGCACTCCATAAAAGTGTGAACTAACTAAGTATGCGCTCACTTACATGTAGTACGCGCTACCGGAATACCACCCAATGAAGCTGAAAACTTGTTTGGAGGTTCCCCCTATGGTACTTTCTAATATACAAATGCTAATTTGTGTCTGGGTCTCATAGTTTTGGATAATTTAATAATTTCCCACTGTTCAATCTACATATGTACATGTAAGTGTACCCTTGATCTGAGCCATTCACGTTACATGTATGTAGCTTAATGCTAGCTCTTTTGGAGCATAATTACGGTATTGATCTGTTCTCCTTACATTGGCAGCTGGAAGCCCATGCATACACTTTGTTTTTGTCTCGCCTGCGTAGCAAAAAAGCGCCGCTTTTCTGGTGGCGGTGGCGGTGATGGCGGTGATGGCGGAGTCAACATCCAAAACTTAACCTGAGGTTGTGGCATCAACATCAAGATTTTTAATTTATAGCATATTTTCAAAATTGATTGTTCAAAATCCATGAAACTTGTACTCAAGGGTTATCAAGTAACACAAATCATATGACACAAATTCCAGGTCCCAAGGATTATGTTTTCACAACTTATATGAGAATTTTAAAAATTAATTTGTTCATATTTCATTAAGTTACCGATCGTGGTACATTTAATAGTAAATAATTCTTCTGATGACTCTTAGTCAATATTCACTTCAAAATGTGATTACCGGTATACTTTTTTTTTTTGGGGGGGGGCTGCTAATGGGCAATCCTGCCTATAAATATTGTCCCAACCTCAAATTTTTCATCAAATCGAATTGCGAAATGCAGGCGAGACCACCGAGAGCGTTCCCTTGTTATGTATAATATTTCAAGAGACAACCTATGTTTTACAGCCTTAACATTAAAAGGAACAGGAAAGCCTAAAAAAAAAGATATCGATTGCCCTTGAGGTGCCAGAACCAGAATATTAAACTTTAAAAAAAAAAACTTTTTTTTTCTCACTCAAAACAGGGACTGTCGCCTACATGTAAATCTCGCTGGTTCTAGTGGATGCAGTGCATGGTATACACACGTAAACAAGGCCGGTGTATTTGTTTACGCTAGCAGGATTTTGAAACTAAGACAGAAGACGAGTGAGAATTTGGTATAACTTGATGATTTTGTGCATTTGTATCTCATTTTAAAACAAGCAAAATACATATTTGTGTATTCATTTAACTTTTTTTCCTCTAAAAAACTGTACATTTAAAAAAAATTAAAAAGTGGACCATAGATTTTAAGATTTTTATGTCAGTCGCGATACAACGTCCTTTTTTTCTTCCTGCCTGATTGAAATGAACAACAACAACAAAAAGTCTGTTTTGAGATCTTTCTAATTTCAGTGTGACTCATGATATATCACGTGTCTAGAATCTAGATTAATGAACCCTGTTGATTGAAACCAGTTATCATGTAGATGTACATTTATTTATTGATAGAGCGAGGCAAAGTGTATAAATCTATACTTTGCCCTCTGTAAATATAGTGTTCTAGGACTCCTTGTAAATATGCCACGTTTCACCATGTTGACATAAACAGTCAGCCATTCAGAATCAACCAGACACAGATTATAAACTGATTCTGTCTCTCTGCTGAATATCATTGCCAAATAGTTCTCATTGATATTCTATTGTCTCTATAGTCTTTTGCTGCAGTCCGTGAATTTAATTTGCCTTGAATTTTATCGCCGTGGTTCTCGATCATCTACGGTGTCTGGCGGCAGAGTCATTTGTTCAAATTGTTGAGACCAAGTCAAGCAGAGCAGGATGCTAGTCACATGACTCGATTCTGTCGTTCCTGTACCGTCTCCACAAGGCAACACGTCCTCAAATAAAAGAAGCAGCAGCTACCGGTATATCATTATTACCAACTTGTCCTTGTACTAGTATTTTGATAATAGACCCGAAAAGCATGACAGTATTCTCACATCGTATCCAATACTTGGACTGATTACAGTGTATGCCAGGGGGCGTGTGTATGTATTCTGTGTTTGTACTGGTAGCTGTAATATCGACTGATTATTCGCATGGTTGCTACCAGGTGTTGTTCTAGCCTGTCACATCTCATGACCAAGGCTGTATAGAATCTATTATCATTTGCAACGTCATCGAACTAAATATTGACTGTATTGATGTACAAGGTATCACCACCTCCACCAGGATGCATTCCACAGCATTTCAATCCTTTAATGGCATTGGGGCCAGGTTACTTGTTGCTTTTCTCCTGAAAAACTTTGTCCAGAATGGAACCTCCATCCAAAGCAGGCTGTGATATTGGTATCCAGACAACCACTCCAAGTTTGAATTCACTCTCCCCTATATTGGACCACAGACTCTACAACATTGACGACAGTGACTCTGAGTGGAGTTTCCTAGACATGGAGAAGACACAACCGTCAGATAACAAAAGGACTGCAAGGCCAAAGTCGGCCAGGACGCCGCAGGATGGGTCAAGTCAGAGTGTTCCGTCGCCCGAGGAAGACGGATACTGCTCGCAGGAAGAAGGTAATGAATTGCAGACGGACGATCAAAGTTACAAGTCGCCGCTTAAGGATGCCCCAAGCTATTCAACTTATCTAGCCTTAGTGCCAGACCTACATGTAGATGGTGCCGATTGTGAACCTGAGTCCCCCCATGATGAAGACACCATATCTACTGCCACAAGTGCCACTGATACTTCAACAACTCCTGCTATAACAGGTTTCTAAATTGTTTCAAGATCACATCATCGTTTTATATCACTGTCCATTGATTAGGTTATCATTACATGGTTATGAATATCTGGTTGATATACAGCTTTCTAACACAAAACCGAAGAAAAGATATACATATCTAATCTATACAATTTTCAGCCAAAAGTACATTATTTATTTGTATGCATACACAAAGTATTAGTTGGATAACTGTATTATTCTGCTGTATCTATGAATTCTCTTGCAAATATTCAATATATTTGGTTGACAATGGAGGTGAATCTAAATTGGCTATTCTTAATTAGTTTCAGACAGAGATAATTCTGTGATCATTACCTGCACATTGAGGTATACAGGTTTTTGCCATCACCTACATGTACATTGCAAATACAATGCTTTCCTAGGTTACCTCCACAATACAGCAAGCAATTATCTTCTTCAATTGTATACTTTTACTGCATTGTTTGTATCATATCATGGATATTTCTTATTTGTTAATATTTTGATTAGAATGACTAGTCTATGTAAAACAAGAAGTTTTGTAAATTTAATTTGCTGATATTGTGGGAAATGAAGTGTAATGAAATGAAACGAGAATACAGGTACTGACTCCTAAACTGTTATCAGCAATACAGGTCTTGTAATAGGCTGTAGAATGCAAAATACAAATCAAATATCAATTTATCACATATTTACATCTCTATTGTATACTTTTGAAAATTATTTTGGGATGCTAAAAAAATTATTGACAAATTCAAGCTAACATGACAGAATTCACCTGAATAACAATTATCAAATCCACTTTGTACTGTGTATGTATGTGCATTGGTGTACATATTGAAGAAGATAAAAGGTAATTACATGTACAGTACATGTACTTCAGTTCTCATTTTGTTATCTATCATCCGTTATATTACATCTACATGTACATGTACATGTATACATTTAGATATGGTGGCACATGACCTAGAATTAAATCAATATTTGTATGAGCAGCAGGCAGTTTCACTCTGTATTTATGAACAAATTAACTGTATGAACTGTCAATATAGGACAAGGGGCAAAACATATATGCATACATTTCTGTACATTGCACCGTATACGTGGCAATCACCACTTTACGTGTAATAACATATTGATTATACATGTAGTATGTATTTTGTGCAAACTACTCAGTTAAAAATATGTCAGACGTCATACATGTACAGTACAGTATGTACAGTATGTATAATTTTGCAATGAAATGATAACTACAGTGTACCTGTATCGGTATATATTTATCTTATATATTTATCTTCTTCTGAGTAGCCTAAAATCTATTTGATTGCCTTTTCTGCATAGATTAAAATGTAACTTGTTTCTCAGTGTTTTTATATATCATTATTGGTAGTAGTGGTGGTAGGAGTGGTGGTAGGAGTACTAGTAGGAGTGGTAGTAGTAGTATAGTAGTAGTAGTAGTAAGGTTTTCATTATCATATTGTCATCCTCATCATGATCATTATTATCATTATCATTAATACTACTACTACTTCTACTAGTATTACTTCTACTTCTACTACTACTTCTACTACTACTACGACTGCTTCTATTACTTTTATAACAATATAGGCTTTGAGTTACACTGTAGGCTGTCTCTAGTGATTTTTTTTTAAAATTCCCAATCTACCATTTTAATACTAGTTTAAACACCCCATATCAGTATCATCTTAATCTCGCTTAATCACAACCTTCTTTGCTTGATAATCAGTATAAATTAGTTCATGTCAAGGTATTCTTATTTGGTACAGATATTTGTCCTAATAGTTCGCTACCATCTACCTTCATCAGCTATCTTCCAGCTTTAATGATAAGGATTAAATCACAGGATTTAATTGCATAGAAAAACAACTGCAACTCAAGCTGACAAATATGTATCTACATGTAACAAGTGTAATTCAACTATAGTACACAGACTTGTACCGCAAACCCTTGATAACTTGTTGAATACTACAGTGTTACTGTTAGCCTAGCTGAGATGACTCTAGGTGGATTGTGTGGAAAATGTTATTTCCAGTATTCCAAAGTAAAAAACATACGTATTCAAAGATTTATCTAATGGGGCAGGGCTGCTCCATGCAGTGTTCACTGTGTTTATTTACATGTGCATACAATGTAGTTCATCGGTTAATGACCATTCATAAAAGTTCAGTCATTAGTTTTAGACAAGTCCAGAGGGTCATGTAGAACTATTAAAGGTACTACATGTATGTCCCATTTGCAGGCCCCCCAAAAATGAAAAGTTAAATTCCAACTGCATTTGAAAGATAATACTAATTTAGAACTTCCCTAAAAAAGGTGGGGCTTGAAAATGTCTTCAAGAAGGAAAATAATGACTATTAGTCGTCAAATCGACTTTAGGGCTATAGATCCCAAAAGTAATAGTTTTGATTTTCAGACAATTGTACCGAATGGTCATACGTTTTATGCTGCGCAAAGATTCAATCAGTTTAATCTTGGCCATCACCAGAATTGGGTTATTGATGTAGACAATGCTCATGTACCCTTTACAACTCTTTTCATGTTTGTTATTACCAAAGAAGAAAAAAGCCAGTCAGTAACTCAATAGTGTCTGACAGTGAAGTCTAGCAAGTAAACGGGTTTCCTTGCATAATATGAATATGAGGACACTGCTAACGTTTAAATTTCACAGATAGGACATACATGACATATTCATACTTCATGCAAAGTTCTACAGCATTTGAGGTTGGCTGCAAAAGGGACATACATGTACATAGAGATAGGAATACACTGTCCCTGGGGAGCGACCGGTCAACATTATGTTACGTACAAAGCAAGTTTTTTCCCCCTGGTTTCATTTTTAATACAAAATGAAGGTGTAGACAGAGACCAGTGTCACATTGATTGAATTCAACTTGTTTAATCATCATTTGTCAGAGGTTCCTTGTTTATATTTCCCTCTCACATGGAGGTCATTGTCTATTTAAAAAAAAAAAAAAAGATCTGTGGTAGGCGTGGGATATACATGTACATGTATCTCTATCCATGTCATCCATGGGAGATGACTCAAAACAAGAAAGGTTTTGGAATTGGTTTGGGTATTGATAACACTTGGATATGAGAGTAACCTTCGTTCAACCTACATTTATTAGCATTCATTGTATAGCTACATGATGTTTACAATAATTAATTACATGTTGGGCTAGTCTGAATGCCATCTGAAGAAACATGACAAAACGTCATACATGTATGTAGCAAAATTCCTGTTAATATCTTTTTGAAATGAACACTTAATAATGAATCAGGGTCTCGCTCAAGTAAGAAAGTCATATCGTACAAAAATCGTATAAATGGGCGGGGCTAATCGTGAGCACGTACTGATGATTGACCAGCTTTCGTGTCAATATACATGTACACGTACCTCTTCAAAATTGGCTTTTTTACATGACGTTTCTTTAATATACAATGTTGGAATACTATAGTCTACGTGCTCCTTTTGTTTCACAATTATTCTTTACACAACGTTTCCGTACATGTACAACGTTTCACATAAAATTCTGTGAGTCTGAACTGGCTAGTATAGTGCATTGTAATCCTTGAATGCACAGAAGGCCAGGAAGTATAAATGTACATTGTAGGTCTATATGTACAGTACATGTACATACCAAAATAGATACTGCATATGTATACTAGCTAGTTTAGTTGAGAATTATGATCGGCCCAGGTAGTGGTAATATAATCACATCTGTCTAATCAGAACTGTATTCCTCTTCAGCCAGCTGACACGTACATGTAGCACTTTGAACTCCATATTGGAGTTTGTATTTGATTTTGAACTTCCATTATAATTTTTTATTGAATCGGGGAGAAAGTTGCTGTAGTACATTGACGGTTAGCGAATATTTTGTTTGGAATACTGTTTAATGCACTTAAAGGTTTGACAAAAACTTTTTACTGCAAACTTCATTGTGATACACTTCGAGTACTACTAGCCTTTTGGAACCATGTCAAATTATTATAGCAATCAAATGTGTAAGTATAACTTTTTTGTATTATAACGATGGAGTTAAAAATACAGGATTGCATATATTATTCATGCACAAGCATAAAGAGAATTATGGTTGAGAGACTCGTGCATTCCTAGGTGGATTAATATATGCCAGACGGCTGGCAGACGCATGCATTTCTTTGTATCTTTTTACATGTATTTGCCATATTGACTTTTTAGTTGTGATGTGATGGGTATGATAAAATGTCCAGCTATGAAATAAGTGGCACTTAATTGTATTGCTGTACATGTGTACATTCTATACATGCAGTGGATTTCTTGTTGTAATTCAATATAACAGATCAGAGTGGTATGTCATACAAGCTATATCTCTGTATACTGTATGGAAGAGCTTCCCTTTCTGGACAAGAAGAAGAATAGAAAAATGTACTTCTCTATGTATTACTGCACTGAACGTATTATATATATCCAAGGTTTATTTAAACACATTATAAATCTACTTCTAGACTTGGAATGCGGCCTGTGTGACTATATAGTGCTTTCAGACTCTGCATAATAAATAGGAGAAAGGAAAATACATAATTATAATATGATGGATTTGTAATATTAAATTCACTGATACCTCAATTTGTGTGCAGTATAAAGAGTGTTTACATTGTACATGTTCATGGGGACGATATTTTGATTAATCACTTTCATCTGCAATTTCCTGAGTTTACTCATTATGGAATGGAGAGTAATTAATGAGAATTAATGGTAGTCCGTTAATTGATCACAATAAATTACACTATCTGGAAAAGCATATTTTTATTATATATGTACATGTAGGCATGATTCCTGCTGGTCTCTTAACTACTAATCTGATGTAGTGATGAAAATAATTGAGGCAATTGTGGAAAAAATGTAAGGAAAAATAAAAAGTAAAATAAATAGATCAATAATTACTGTAGATAAAAGAGATCCAGTCAACACATCATATTTCATGAAATGACATTGTGCCATTTGCTTATCACTTGTAAGTAATTTTTTATATACCGGTAGTCTAATTCCTTACTACACATATATTAAGCATATCTTTTAAACAAAAGCAGTATGTCATTCTGTCTCGTTTCTGTGGGAGTTGCATATTTCCAAAACTTAATGTGAAATAATATTTCTCTTGCTGTTCTAGTTTCTGATGACCAAGCTGGAGGCCGAGATGACTCCACCCCTCTGTTTGAGCAGTCTCCAGCCAGTACCCCCAGTGAGCTGGCCAGCCCTACCAATGAGAACCTTAACATCGATGATGCAGAGAGGGAAAGGCTCAAAACAGAACTTGCAGAGGTAAAAAATATATTACAAACTGTAGTAGTTCTTGTCAAACCTTCCGAGATTTTCATATTATTTTCTTTAAAATGTGTGGTTATACATGTACTCTGCCTTTACTTGGCTACACACATTCTCAGGGTAGACTTCCCCTTCAGGATACCGGGGCTAAACTCAATAAGCTTCACTTTTTTTTTTAGCTCCGTCTACATTGTTTACTTTTTTGTAATGTTTTAATGTTTAATGTTTGTTAACTGATGTAGATTTTCCTTGTTCTTTTATGTTCACTGGTACATGTATGTATCTGTTTATCATTTGCTTTTTGTGTCAAATGTGTACAATGTATTTTCTTACCTTGTATATTTTTCTGGTTTTTAATGTTGAAAATAAATGAAATGAAATGAAAATGAAATATGAAAAGACTATCAAGAGTGATGAAAAACACATTTTTACTAAAAATGTGTTTGTTTATAATCTTAAAAGCAAATTTCAGATTATTTTACAGACAGCTTTTGTCACTCTTAGAACTCAATACAGTGAAATCTGCTTTAGCAAGCACCTGTATACACTGTAGGAAAGACCACCTGTCTATGAAGACCACATTTTATATGGTGTATTTTTTCCTTCAGCAGTGTTTCTCATTGAAATGTGTTTTAAAGGAACCTGTCTTAAAGACCACCTGCCGATATAGACCACTTTTCTTGTACCTTCCTTGAGTGGTCGTTATATATCCAGAGGGGTGTTTCACAAAGATCCTAGGTTGAACTTATCTCTATTAAGTTGGACTTTACAATTATGGAAAGCTGTTAGCATCTATGAAAATATTTTGTAAAAGTTGTTTTAAAAGGCATAAAATGTTGATTCAAATCATTCATATTTTCTATTATCAAGGATTTTCACTTTTGAATATATTTTATTTTAAAGCTTATCTGCCATAGTTGACAGGACGGATTAGAGCGCACTGCAAGGTCACTGCACAGGTGGTTATCTCATCAACTCAGCTCTCAGTTAACATAAGAAAAAGAGGATGATGGGGGACCAATGGTCACCGATTAGGCACTGCTTGTTATATAGAGGGCGCAAGTAGCTACAAGTAGTGCAGTGGGCCTTTAAGGCTACAAATGGCTCTCCATAATTATTAAGTCCATCTTTGAGTTGAGTTCAATCTTTGTGAAACACCCCCCAGGTTCCTCTGTATTGTAATTGTCAATATATACTGATGTTGATTCTTTCAGGTCGAGTTGGACGTAGAAGCCCTGAGACAAACACTGAGAGCCAAGGAGATGAGAGCGAAGGAGATCAGAAGAAAACTGGGTATCACCCAAGTGGCAGTACTCAAGAGTGATGTCAAGGCGGGATGGACAAACTTCAAACAGTCTAGCGCGTACGTATCCATTTAATGAACTCGCAAAATACAGTTATTCAAATCATACACGGGCTAAATATTTTATAGGTAGAATTTGTGACTACCGTATTTGCCGGCAATAACGCCGCACCACCGTATAGGCCGCACCCCCAATTAAAAGAAAAGAAAAAATTGTCAAAGACGGGATTCGATCTCTTGCGTACAAATGGCGATGTGACCAAAGTCACCGCCTTAGACCGCTCTGCCATCAAGCACCATAAGTCACGATATAATTTTAGTGAAGACAAGTAAATATCCCTGTATGTGTGAGACCTGATATAAACTCTTTGCCCATTATTTTATGGCATTGGTGCTCAATTTAACAATAAACAGGGAATAGAGTCTCAATTTAACTTTTGAAAATTCATAGTTTGTTAGAAAGTCAAAGAAAACCAGAGATCCTCTGCCATTTTCTATTTCCCTGTATACAGAAAATATAAACATTGAAATACAAGCAATCAGATTTGGGATGTGGTGTCTCAGTCCTTTGTATCGTTATGTTGTTATTCTCGTGCTTGAGTCAGGTTCACTAGTATATCATACCCCTACATGTTTTTTTCTCTGGTTTAATTTTTGTAATATTTCTTCATTAACTGTCTGTTTTGTATTTTACATTACCGGTATGTATTTTAACTTGTCATTTGCTATCAGTGCACATCCATTTTTAGAATTTGAATATTTTGTAAAATTTTGGGTTAAAAAAATTCTTACACTGTAGTGATACAATCAATTTCTATTATAAAAGGGTTTTGAATACATTATCTCTTGACCCTAGTATTTTGCGCACAACTTCCATTTTGTGCACAAAGTATTGAAAAAAGAGCAGCACCGTCTCTGCCTTTATTTTGCAAGTTTTTTTAAAACTATGTACAGTAAGTGGTTCATTAAATAGAAAACCGGTATTCAAACTTAAATAAAAGGACAATAACATTCAAATTCTTCAAATTTTCAACTCTAAGATGAATGGTTAGCCCTTTTTTTTTTGGGGGGGGGGGGCAAAAAATTCAGGGAACATCATGTTTAATACTTGTAACATTGATTTAATTTAGAAGTTGAAATTTGTAGAAAGATGAAAGAAAATGTTTCCATTGCCAATTTTACAGAGTAACACCTAAAACCCCCATTAATACGATATTCCTCCTAGAAGAGCTACATGTACCTCTATTAAGTCAAGGGTGAGAAGAAACAAAAATTATATCGCATCTACACTCATCATTTACGTTGTCCACAAAATACAGTAGGATCAAAAGATAAATGTATTCTAAATTCTTCAGTGGACATTGTGTATGACCTTAGCCAATATTAGTTTACCTTCCACTTACTGTTTGTCAGTGTGCATTGATGGGCCTTGTATGAATTCGCTCACCTTGAAATGTTTTCTAATATGTGACCCTGTCCAACACCATTCTACCTTCCCTATATGTACATGTATCAATGTGTATTGATGGGTTACGTATTTGACCTTGTGCTAACCTTGACCTTTGCCCTCTAGCTATGTGAATACATCCACCAAGATATCCGGATGGAACGAATCTATCACAACGTCAGAGGTGTATGTACAGCAACCCTTTTTATGCCACCTTCCCTTCCTAATTCCCTCTCCAGTCGCTCATTGGTTCTTCTTTTGCCTCTTCCCCCTCCCCTCCCCCTCCCCCTGCATCCTTGCACCATCTCAGAGACTCAGACCCCATTCATATGTGACCCGTTGAATCTAGATTGATCCAGACCAATCCAGAAGCAAAACGAGCATTAAGCATGGTGGTCCCTTTTGAGGCATGGTTTCACTAGTTTACGCTCACTTTAAATGTGTTATTGCAGCTACATTTTGTAAAGTGCAGTTGCAGGCCAAATAAACCTTCAGGGACATTTTGAATTAAGGTTCACTTAGTAAGGCTAAAAGAAAAATGGGCTATTGATGCACTCTTAAGGACATCTCTCTCAGTATAATGATAATAATAATGATAACAATAATAGTAATAATAATGATGATGATAATAATAATATGTCTTGTTTACACAGGGTAGCCTTATCAGTATTAATACTGATTTCCATGAGAACCCTGCATTCATATTACATAATTATTATCAATGAAGCATGTCTGGACCCCATAGTAAAACTCTAAGGCACTATACTACAGAACTTGATGAGTATAATTCAAATACACTTGGATTGGTCTAGATCGGTCTGGATAAAATACATATGTATGTGATCTCTCCTGCATCATCCCTTTTGCATCATGTCTACAGCATCTTTCTTAACCTTTGATATGTGTTGTACATTTGTTGGGTACAAGTTAGAATAAAATCACATTGTATCATCCAAAGTTTCATGTTTATATTGTGCACATGGCACATGCAAATTCTGAGGTTTCATTCAACCCAGTATCTTAATCACTGCTTTAAACCCCCACTGTGGGCCAAAATAAAGCATAATATGAAAGGTTAAAATTGTAGGTGTATCAAGCGCATCTACCATTGGACTTGAGGGCGCACACCACTTTGCTAGAGATGGGTTCAAATAAACCTCTTTCATGCCACCGTGTAACCTATTTGTAACCAATATTGAAAGTACATTACATGAAGCTTTGGAAATGCAACTTTTATATATATGTTTCCGACAAATAAACTGAGTAACATACATGTGTTGTAATAGCTTGTGAATATTTGATTGGCTCACACGTACATGTCAAAATGCAAATAATATCTTCCAATGCAGGCTTCTAACCAGCAACAATTTTGCTTGATTAAAATTTGTATGAAAGATAAGAGCATTTTAGATCCATATTTACAGGCTTCAATAAATGTATGAATTTTTTCAGCAAGAGAAGGGGTAGAAAATCTAGGGAAGTTATGTGGATGACTGCATGGATGAGCTTTCTACAGATTGGTGCACATACATGTACATAGGATGGTCTGGGTTGTGGGTTTAATTGCATGTTGATATGTTTCATTTTGACCTACATGTATACATGTATATCCATGGCTGTGTTAATGGGCCTTTACTATCACTCTAATGTTTGATCATGCGGCTGCAGTATTTTCTGGTTGTTTGAATACAGTATGGGTCAAAGGACTATCTTTCCCTGTTACAGGGAAGAGAGGGGGTCATTGATTTCCAGATATTAAAGGGGAAGTCCACCCTGAGTAGTAAAATTAGCAGAAAAATGAGAGAATCAAGCAAATGTTTGATAGTAAAGTTATGAATTTTTAAAGTTGTCATCAGTGAAACACAAATTGGCAATATTGTGACGTATCTTGCGAGCTCTTCTCCAATTTGCTGTGAACAGAAAATTTTATGAACTCTAATTTTCTTGGTTATTGATGACAGAATAGACTTGTTTCATACAGATGTTGTATAAAAACAAATTTGCAATAATTATATTTAGGGTAAACGTATGATTGAAAATTTTCTTAAGGGAAAATATAAATTGTTTAAGTTTTTAGTACAGGGCAAATGGGGGGAGGGGGGGGGTCCATGATTTCTAGTTCATGACCATGTTGAAAAGGTATATGGATTAATTTTTTCCATGGTCCTGTAGAAGTGTAATCTTTGATTTCCAGTTTATAAAAGGGCTCTTTCTAAAGAGAATATTTTGTTAGTGCCAGTATTTTTTTTACCGTTGTACCAAGAAGGTTGTACTGTGATTATATCTATATGTAGGTTGTCAATTTGATGTAATCCAAACCAGCTGTTTACAATTGGAATGATGCAAGAAAAAGTCATCAAATATGCTGCTGACCTGATAATTTATACGGAAATGCAAAGTGCTAACACACTAATTATTAATTAGAAACGATAGTAATGACTAAATTTTCTCATACAGGCTGGTGCAACAGCAGAGACAACACACAGTGCTGCTTCATTAATGTATTAATTAATATATGTACATTGCAGAAAAATGTAATAAATACACATACTGTACATGGACAAATTCAGTATTGTATGTCTTCAGTACGTTTGCAGCTTGATTTCTTTCCCTCAAATCTGGACCACTCATAAAATGCCCAAAAGCTGCTAGCACATTATTTTCTTTTGTTTACTTTTTACAGTGCTCTGTTTGGCTGCAAAAGGCAATCCCTTTATTCTTAAAGACTAGAACTGAGTTTTAAAAGATACCTGCAGTGTGACACATGCAGTGATATTACTCTCTGATAATGATCACTTTGAAATTTGTCAAATTTCAAATCGATTTGTAGTTTTATACGATATTTATGCTGTATTTTCGTAGGCACTGTAAATTTACTTTTAAACTGCAAAATGAAGGAATTACTATCTTGAATTACTTTCCCTTGTTTTGTGATTTTGCTGTAATTCTCTAGGTTTGTTTGGACAAGTACCAAAGTTAAAACTTGGAATGAATCTGTAGCACAGTCCGAACTGTAAGTTGGTCACATCCGGCATCAAAATTGTTGAGTGATCGTAAAAAGATGCTGTGAACTAATTGAAACTACTCAAAATATATATTTGAGAATAAGAGATACATGAATGCATTCTCATCATCTGGTCTTGGTTTTGATTGACCCAAATTAAGCATGCCTGCATGTACACCATTGAGTTTTATTTCTCATAATGATCTTAATATATTCAAGGAACAGGGAAGGGAAGGGAGCTTGGTCCATGATAATAGTGTGTGAGAGGCTGTAAGGATGGAAACAAGAAAGTTAGATAGAAACAATTAAAAGAACATGTGTACAGGGCCATACATACTGATGGTCAGGGTTTTACAAATTGCAGTCCCATTATTGACCTAAAATGCAGTATTGTACAGTACTAGGTAAGAAATTTCAAAATTCATACTGTTATTCAATTTACCTCAGCATTATTCAAGGTTTTCGAACCTGTTTCTTGCATAAGGTTTTGCTTTAACCTTGACAAAAGAAAGAAGATGATATGAAAAGCCCTATCATGAGTCATGACNCCCCCCCCCCCCCAACCAGCCAGAAGAAAAAGAGAAAGAAGAAGAGAGACAGTGCATGTTTTACTCATTGCCATTGTATGCTGCATTCAACATCTAGTTTGTGAGCAAAGCTGTCAACTCAACATCATATCTCTAACAATTATGTAATGCATATTAATTATTGATACATTAATGGCAAAGGCAGCCTTCTCCAAGAAGTATGAAATATCCTGAAAATCATGAGAAATTAATAACTTTCATATAGCTTAGAATACAGCATCTAATAAAATGTTTGATATGTTAAAGTGCTAATGAATTTACTCTTTCAACCATACCATATGTCATTCTGTTTGCTATCTTATACTCAGCACCTGTACATACAAAAATGCATTCAAAATCATACCTTGTTTCAAATATTTCCATGAATTATTTTTTCTAACCATAGTATCACTTTTATTCATGAATGATAATCATCTCTGTTCATACCACAGATGCTTTCAACAATATCATTAATATGCCATTTAATACTTATGCTTTCTCATTCTAAATTTAGATAATAGAGATAGCTTTATAGACTGGAACTAAACATTTGTTTTCAAGAAAAGTGGACAATTGGAAATGGTGTACTTTTAAAAAAAGGCTTAAGAGAGCAGTTTTATATTGTCTTGAAAATGTAAATTTTTATGGAAATTCCTCTCTGATCTATTTCTGTTATCTTCAGCCTTAATTCAGAGCAATTCTGCTTATCTAGGGGTTTAATTTTCACTCTTGTTTATGCACAAACATTCCAATCTCCATTCTCCATAACCTACCTATTCATTTTACTGATTTTTGTCAAGATGAGTTATAAATAGACATGCAAGCTGTTTTTATGCACAATCAAATCAAGAATAGCATCATGAACTATTCTTCATTAATCATTACAATTTTTCTTTTTCAAATAACATCTTCTTTCAAATAACATCTTTCACTTTTTTGTTGAATTATTGTATTCATCAGCCCATATGCATGGACATCTACATCTGCTGAAACATACGGATGCTGTATGATATGTTATTACATTTACCTTTTCATTATGATACATTGTAAATGTATCACAGAATAATTTCACTAAGGCCTAAAAAACAGGACGTTGTATTGCCCTTTGCGACCATTTTTTGGAGAGAAAAAAATATCAAAGGTCATACAAAGTTTTGGTATGGGGTCATGAATTTGGTACAAATGAACATATTGGATGCATATGCGACCCTACAATATTCTGTGATCATTGTCTTGGTTGAAATCGAGTCTATAGTTATGAAATTGTTAACAATAAAGACTTTATGTTGTATAGCTCCTCTCAAGGTCACGATATTAATTAAGCTATAAATGATGTATCTTGATTAAAATCAACCGTTTAGCTATTCCTGTCTGGAAATTATATATTACAACTGCATATTCTGAGATTTTCATGGTTGCAGCTACCATTGTACGGCCGTAGGCACTATTTGAAATTTATCAAAATTTACCAGGAACACCAGTAAATCTTTATATTCAATTTGTATCGAAAACAGAATTTTTTAGAGGCTACATTTTCTAGTGCTTTTAATACATCCAATGAGGCATCCAAGTATATACAAATTGTAAAGAATCACTCTCCACCCATTTTAACTGAAAAATATCAGCCTAAACGGAGAAAAAAGGAATTTCCGACCAACCGACCCATGTTTTGGCACCTAAAAGGCAATACAACATCTTTTGCTTAAAGGCCTTACCGTGATGAAAGTAATAGAAGTCTAGTACTGTTACTCTACTCATTAAATGGCTACCGGTAAATAAAACTACCGGTTTGCTCATTTTCAAGAAAATAACAAAATGAAGATTTTATATCCCTTTTTTTTAAATCATTTCTAAAATTGTAGCCATAGAATTAAAGTAATAAACTAAAAGTGAAACCTGTTCTTGAGAAGATGAACATTGGGCAAAAGTATTAAAACGTTGCTTTCCACTGATTTCTTGCCATAATTTGATTATAAGCATAAGGGCCTTATATGTAAGAATAGAGCAATCGTCTTGTTTGTCATATCAATGCATAAAACCCATTGCAACCAAGGCCCCATTTCACAAAACTTTTCATCAGTGACAAATAACAGTTTATGATATTAAGCTACTGAAATCCTTGCTTCTGATTTTTGTCACTTGTCATTGAAAAGGGGCTGTGTGAAACACCCCGTGATGGTTCATGTATTAAGCCTATTGGAATGGGAGGATCCAGTATTGAGAAATGACAGCAAACTCCATTGATACCATCCAAATTCATTCAGGAACAAAAATAACATACAGACATGTTGTTTCTTTTACCTTTTCCCAGGTTTAACAAGACCAAGACAGGATTCCAGAGTGCAGGGCAGAAGACGGGGGCTGCCTTCAGCAGCTTTGGTTCGGCCGTCACCAAGAAACTGGGTGAAGTCAGGGAATCCACAGCGTTCAAGTCGTTTGAGGAAAAAGTGTCGACAACGGCAACAACACTAAAGGTTTGGATGAATTTTTCAAATCAAGAAGCTCAATGTGTAGTCATCTAATTGTTTGATGGAATGCCGTTTTGAATGGGCTACTCCTGCCATTTTGCATAAAATATAGTATGCCCTCTACAATAAACAAAACAGTGAAGACAGAGAAGTGATTGATACACTGTGTAAGACATGTATCTTGCTCTGCTAACATTTCATTGATACTACAAATTTGATGTCCACATTCATTATTTTTATGTGGCTCAGTGGTTAAAACTATGAAATTTAATTGTTATGAGGGCATAATCGAACAAATAGCATTATTACTGCTGATCCTGTACCAGTACACTGCTTACATCCTTATACAGGTCATTTTATGTGCAGTTGCCTCTCTCAACCGAGGTCTAGTATCCTTTTAGGCCTTATAGGATTCACTCTTTCTGATGAGTACTGCACACAGCTGATTTATAAGTTTTTGCTGAGCTAAAGCACGGATGATCATTTCTAGCTCTAAAATTTGTCAATACGGCCTGACATTGCCAGACATTTGTATCACATCCAGGAATTCATGGTTTATGTAAAAGACCATAAAAATAGTTATAGCGTTTTAATTTTGAGTAGATACATGTATTAGGAAAGTGTTGTTCCAGTTGGAACAATATTTAGACCCCCCCNCCCCCCCCCCCCCCTATCCTCCAAACCAGCCAATAAATTTCTGCATTGATATTCTGTTATTTTGATATTTCTGCAACACTTCATACAATTTCTTGTTTTGTTTACATTTAACAACAGACAAAGGTTGCAGGACAGAAGCCAGATGAGGAGTCAAGTTTTGAAGATGTCCTTCAGAGCACCGCAAACGAAAGGACCCCAGACCCGCAGCCAAATCCCCCACTCCCTGAAGAAAAGGTCCCAATGTAAACGCACCTGCATACCATCAGCTGGCAAGCATGACGGTGCATAGAAGAGAAACAATGAGCATTGGAACTGTTCACACTAGTACACTATACATATGATCAGAAATATCTACACTATCCATGGGTACCTTTACTCCTGAAATAAAAGGTACATGTGTAAATGCATCATCTCTTGATATGTTAAAACGTCATGAGGTATTCATATAATGCTCGTTCAGATATGACACAGCTAAACCACAGCAAAACTGCAGCTTCTTTTTAAAATGATGATGTAAAGTTGAATACGCTTCAAATTTCAGTATCTTATAACACAGAGCTCAGTCAATACGCCCAATTTCTTTGTTGTACGCAATTGCAATTCATTTACAGGTTTAAAAATACAAAAAACGGTGGATTGTTTGGGGCGGCTCACCGCACCATGTCTGAACAAGCATTTATAGAGGGGAATTTCTGATTAAAGCCATTTAATTTCAAATGGCAAGTCTGCCCATGGTAGAATGAGAGCTACCAGAATATTATTTAGTGAGTCGGATAGACACTGTTAACATTGCATCATGGAGATAATATATGGCAAATCAAAAGACAAACCCAAAGCAACAGTGTGTGTTTGTTTGATAGGATGTAAAAGGTATTGTTTCCATACACGTAAAACATGTATGAGAAGTAAATCTCTTTACAAAAAAAGTTTGTTGGTTTGTTGCCAATTTTGAATGGCTTTTGTAGCTAACATGTATGCATGTAATATGCTGGGTCGTGCACCAGAAACTATCTTTTCATAGTGAACTATAGAACAGTTTATTTCTTTAAAGTCATTTTGCAGTTTTACAATACATTCCTTTTCATCACTTAATATAAGCTGAACATCTACAGATAGTGAACTTTTAGAAGTAGAAAGTGAAGAAAATATTTGCTAGTTCTTTTTGAGAGGGCTAATTAATTTCTTGGCCCACTATTAGTACTAAATGTAGAAATGCGAACAACATAGTACATGTACTTGTGGGTTTTAGTTAAGTTGCTCAACCATTATGTCATGTTTAATGAAACTCTTCTATACCTTTCTTTATTAGCATCATTTTATTGAAACCTTGGTCTTAAAAGATGTGTATATACTTAAGGTGACCAAATATTGAAATCATGCGGGAAAATGCATATAGTATGAGGTAATTGGTACATTAACATAGAATACAGTGCCCAATAACTTTTCCAGGCGATTGGTACACTTTGAATCCTATGATGATGCAACAATATGAATAAATAGAGAAAATTTGGTCATGAAATGAAAATGAGGAAGTCATTTCATAATGTCTTGTAAACTGGCGACAGATTTATGGTGATTTTCCCAGGAGAAGGTGGGTAACATAAATCTGTGCACTTGAGCAGGGTTCAAAGAGGGACTATGGTTAGGCATTACAATTATCTTGTGATACTGTCTCCTCCAGCACTTATCATTTTGTCAGAGTTATACATTTATTGTACCGGTATATTAAAGTTAGCCGTTTGCATCTCTCAACATTGTGCTTTATTATATTTATCTTTATTTTTTCAAACTCATTTTGATGTCTTAATGTTGTCAAACTTGATATTGTACTTGTACATAGGCACTTATATAAGACATTGAAAATGTCCTACCTAGTTGTTTGATTTAATTGATTTATATTTCTCTTGATTGACAAGAAATATTGTTGTATATGTATGAAGCTATTACTAGTATTTGGATTTGGTCATGAATATTGTATGATTGATAGGGCATTGTGTCTGATATTTATACAACTAAATTTGTGTCATGCTCTCAGTTGTTTTGATTTTTGTTTTTTTAGAAAAAAATAATCAAATATTTAATAGTTAAGTGACTTCTATATTTTTTAATTACGATATTCAAAATTCCTGCAAGATGCATTGGAAGTGACTGAAATTTCTTGACAATTTTCTCCCCAAAAATTTCTTG
Organism: Hemicentrotus pulcherrimus; assembly: GCA_003118195.1. Lineage (NCBI taxonomy): Eukaryota > Metazoa > Echinodermata > Echinoidea > Camarodonta > Strongylocentrotidae > Hemicentrotus > Hemicentrotus pulcherrimus. The sequence continues at coordinate 8,370 of BEXV01001904.1, read as the reverse complement.
ACTAAAAAAAAATATGGAACGTTTTCTGAATATATGTTTAAAGTATATTTTCTTCAATTCCTGTGAAATCTAAAAAAGAACCTTTGCAACAATATGAAACTTTTACTCTCAAGACCTTTACTTACTGGCAAAGAAGAAAAAGCTACATAACTTGAGGGAAGAAAAAGATTAGAAAGGTACTGAAAATGGAAAAGATTCCTGTTGTAAAATAGACTGAAGATGACTTCTAAAGAATATTTACATTGTAGTTTGTGTTCATGTTAATCCGGTATGTGTACCAGGTTTTATATATTTCACAAATCTGTAATGCTTCTTGGGGAAAATATAATTTGAAATCATTCATCTGCAATATGACTGAATAGTGTATTTGATTATTCTATATCCCTGATGAATTATGATATGGCAATTTGATTTATTGATTTTATGTCATATTAACAAGAAGGAGTCAGACTCCTGGATCATAATAGTTGTGTATTGTTTACTTGGTTTTGAGTAGTTTCCATGTAGTGATGCATATATTTTAATCGTATTTGCAACTGCCATTGTTTGTTTGGAGCCTTTTGCATAAATGCATACAGAAATCCACAACATTTATATTATTCTAGTACTTGTAAATGCATGAAAATCAAAGCTCTACAAAGAAAAAATCTAGTTCTGCAGTACAGTACCATATTACTAACCTAGATTTATAGCATACAGGAAAAGCTGGAAAGAAATTCAACAAGAATTCAAAACAATTGCACAGGTGTAAATGTTAATTGTTGCAACAAAAACTTTATTTTCTTTGACAGTAATTGAGTACTTCACATATTTATGTTAGCCTGGGATTTATTGTATACAGATGATTAATCTAGCATTATTGAGGAGATAACTCCAATCATCTACAGCTAGGAGTACATCTAATGGGGCTATGGTGCATTAATATTTGAACATGCTTAAAAGTAGTAATACAATGTATTTAAATGCCAAATTTGGAGAGGTTCAGAATCTTTAACATCTTAAAAATGATCCTAATTTTGATAACACATCTCTTCCACAAAAATACTGACTTTACAGGTCTCATTTCACTTTCGAGAAAACGGTGAAAATTTAGTTTGTTTATTCGTTTCTAGATATCAGAACACTAAACAATTACTTGTATTTTGAGTTGAGTCTAAAGCTATATATTATATTAGAATTGAAATTAAAATGGAAGTAGCAGTAGCAACTTTCTGCATCTCGGTAGATATACCTTGATCCATTCCATATTTAATATTTTGCATTTTATCTGATTTCTCACTTGCATAATGAAGATATTTATCAGTTTATAAATGCAGGTCATTATACATTTCTTCTTTTTCTAAAACTGGATGCGTACATGTATTATTAAACAAGATTAATAAAGAACAAAAGAGATTGTATTCTCCATTTTCGTTTTTGTTTTAATTCTTGAAAGAAGTGGTGAAAAGGGTCGAAAGAAAAAAAAGAGAAATGATAGTTGAGAGAGGTACAAGAATGAGAGAGAGAGAGAGAGAGAGAGAAAGGAGACAAGTATAAAGGGCTCATTCACATATGCAGAAACCACTGCGTTTATTTATTTATTTTTTTTTTTAAATACGCTTCACATTTATGCATCTCTTAACAAGCCCTTAAATTAAACCCAAATATTGTGGGAATATACAGCATCTACTGAAATCTTGATGCTTTCAGGCGCATGGACATTCTTAAGAATCTTTACTGTTGGTAATTTAACCCCTTAACTTTAAATGACAGTATGGAAAAGAAGAAATTCTTGTCACAAATGCTCAATGTATTCTATAGAATATAAACTTGATAGTATCCCTATTCATCAAGAGGGCAAATCCAATGTATTCAAGTCCTGTCTTATCCCTTACATTACCAACCATTGAAGAGTTCAACAATAAATTGACAAAGAATGAATCATTTTACTACATGTTTTGTCTGATCCAGGCTCTAAGTAGGGATATAAAACTGAATAGAAAATCATGATGGAGATATACTACAATATTTGGTTGGTAATAGAAGGCAAAGTTTAAGACTATATCTACGTTCAAAATGATGCTCATTCAAAATCTTCAACAGATGGAGGTGATCTATGTTTACTTTTATGTTTATGTTTATTATGATGACGATGTTTGTGACGGCGTGATTTGCCATCCCTGCTACGTGATGTGCTGCGACTTCGGTCGTCTCTTCTACTGCTTCGATCCCTGCTCCGTGATCGTCGACGTGGTTGATGATCCCTCGTATCTCTGGAGGAGCTAGCCTCTCTTGATAGGGAGTGGATTCTGTAGGATGAAAACCAAAGGGAGATTAAAGCGATACTGAACTGATGAACTTTCTGCCATAGCGATGGCGCCATCTCTTGGTCAACTTGCCAACAGTGCATAACCCAATACCTTATTCCCGCTTCACAGACAAAGAACAAGATTGACAAACATGGTTAGAGGGGTTTTTGTATTAGGGAGCAGTTTGTGATGCAAAGAAGGAGTAGTACGCAGAAAACATAAATTTTGTATGCTTTTATCAATATTCGACTTAATTCCAACACATTTGATTTAAAAATCCTTGCAGAAATGTGTCTTAAATGACATCCTCTTTCACATTATGATACAATTAAAGTGAAATTTTGCCATCAAATTTTTGGGGCTCCCAATGCTTAAGAGGGGCTTTGGCAATTTCTTATAATTTCAGGTCTATGTTTGACAAGTCATTGTAACAACTAAAATGAAAAGAATGTGTTTGGAATTATAAGTTTGCGTTAAATCTGACGTTTATTACAGTTTGCCCAAAGCTCAGGTATAAAACCATTTGTAGAACTAAACAATGAAACAATACTTTCTGTAAGGAGCACTGCCAGTGGATGTGTTCAGAATTGTTTCACAAAAAATGTGTCTTGCATAAAAAATATTCAACTTTTTTGTGCAAATTTGGTATCAGTTATAAAACAGATTCCAATTTACTGTTACTGGTGCAATTTGTCCTGCATAAAGTATGCTAGTCTGTTTTTATTTGGCCACCCTGTATAGGGTATGTAACAATGTAAGCTATGAAATAGCCTGTTTTCATAACCCCCCACCCCCTCCTCTTTCCATCAGAGAAACAGAATGAAAAATTGACAGTTGGAAACACATCTACACACATAAAACGTACAGAAACAAAGAATAAAAAGCCACATACCTTTCATGTTTTCTGCTTTCCTCTTCTTCTTCTTTGACAGGACTTTGTGTATCTTCTAAGAACTTCATATGAGCTTCAATGATCTCTCTCATTACCTGGTAAGATGGAGATATAAGAACAAGAGAATTTGATGACTTTGATAATACTGTAAACGCTGTTATTTTTGCGTGATTAATTTTCGCATTGAGCGACCCCAAAATATATTCACTGGTTCTTAAATTTGCGTTGCACACAAATCAGCCCATTCAAAACATGCATAATAAGTTATGTTTATGTTTATCGGCGCTTGCCGATCTTAGCGCAAAATCCGTGAAAATTAATGTACCGCAAATATTTCTACTTTCACAGTAGCTACAGAGGCCATGGTTCCCAACATCATACTCATCATCATTATTAATCAAAGTCAGCATTTTAACCTCTGACGAGTGATTACTGACTTTCATGCCATGATGACACTCCCTCTCTCTACTTCTTCTTGTCTTGACTATCCTCCTCATTTAGACCAGCCTTACTGCTTTCTTTCTTCAACATATCTTTATATGAAATCTTCAGTCTTACATTCCCTCTTATGCCATCCGATTCCAGATCCAAAACTCTTTTCATAGGTTCATCACCTTCCCTTCTCAACACATGACCAATCCATCTCAATCCACTTCCAGATCCCACACTCTTTTCATAGGTTCACCACCTTCCCTTCTCAACACATGACCCATCCATCTCAATCCACTTCCAGATCCCACACTCTTTTCATAGGTTCACCACCTTCCCTTCTCAACACATGACCCATCCATCTCAATCCACTTCCAGATCCCACACTCTTTTCATAGGTTCATCATCTTCCCTTCTCAACACATGACCCATCCATCTCAATCCACTTCCAGATCCCACACTCTTTTCATAGGTTCACCACCTTCCCTTCTCAACACATGACCCATCCATCTCAATCCACTTCCAGATCCCACACTCTTTTCATAGGTTCACCACCTTCCCTTCTCAACACATGACCCATCCATCTCAATCCGCTTCCAGATCCCACGCTCTTTTCATAGGTTCATTATCTTCCCTTCTCAACACATGACCCATCCATCTCAATCCACTTCCAGATCCCACACTCTTTTCATAGGTTCACCACCTTCCCTTCTCAACACATGACCCATCCATCTCAATCCACTTCTCTTTACCAATTCCACCACAGTTTTTTTCCCGACCCAAACCTCTCCATTCATGAGCTCACCCGTGCACTTTCTATTAGACAGTTTCACACATATTCTGTATCATGGCTCTTTCTGTTCTCCTCAAGATACCTTCTTCTGTCTTCACATTCCAAGTTTCTGAACTGTGTACTATCGCTGTTGACATGTCATGAAAACAAAATTTCAGCTTTTTTCCCTCCTCTCTCCCATACCTTTACCTTCACAAAGTTTTTAATATATCAGGATTATTATGACAACTTATTCCTAGGTTTGATACATGGATACACTTTTTTTATATGGTGGTCCATTATTCTTTAAAATCCCTGATTTGAGTTATTTTTCTCACATTCACTGACTTTCCTCAACTAGGAAATGATTACCAGTAACTCATTATCAAGCATTTCCCTGATTTCTATGATATTTGGAAATCCTGAAGAACATTGATTTGATGCACAATAGTTCTGTGATCTTTATGAATTCTTGAAGAATGTACAATTTTCATGCTGTATATTCAATTTATTTCAAAAGCCCTCTTCAATGGGTTCAGGCAAAATTGGATTTTATTGTGATATAGAAATCACACATAATGACTATGGTATAAATAAAGCTGCCTTTTCTGAAAGCTTTGTAAAATGGACCTGGGTGATATAACTTACATCAGTCTTGGATCTTTTAGTGATGTGGACATTCTTGGCTCTGTAGCTCTGTCGACGTCGCCGGTAGTCTCTCATTTCGGCCAGAGCCTCAGCGTGAGTTTGGGTTTTCTCCTTCTTGTCCTCGTCATCTACAGAAACAACATATTCAATGTACAGTCAATCCTGCTTTTAATAGAGACCACCTGTTTAGAAAGAACACCTCTCTACACAGTACACAGACCACATTTTTTGCTTCCGTCAAAAATGGTTTCTCATTGAAATATGTACCTAAAGAACCTGTACATAAAGACCACTTTTCTTGTCTCCCTTGGTGGTCTTTATAGTTCATAGACAGGTTTCACTGTAATATGTTAGATAAAAGTTAAACCTGCCTTTGTAAACACCTGTAAAGAGAGACCATTTGTGCTCTTTATAAACATGTTTTATCTGTATTAGGCTTCCCCCTCCCTCCCCCCCATTCAGCAAAGCGAACCATGGCCCAGTTTCATAAAGTTTGCCATAAGGCGCTCCAGCATTTAACAGAATTAACTCCTGCCAGGTACCCATTTACGTCACCTGGGTTGAGTGAGCCAAATGTAGATCAATGTCTTGCCAAAGGACATTAATGTCGCGGAGGGACTCGAACCGCGGACCTTGTGATCGACAGTCAGGTGACATATCCACTTGACTAAGACACCTCTACATTCATGATTGTTTATGATTTGTTGTTTTTTCAGGACAAATGAAGGAATGCCTTGGAAATCAGAATCTGTCTTTGCCCTCTCATTCTTTCTCCCGAGTAACGGACCCTCACTAGTCCCATCTCTACTTGGTTATTGGTCCAAATGTATACCGTACCATAAGTATATGTCTGTCTGTCTGTCTTTTGACTTTCTGGCTTTCTTTCAAGCCTTCCCTCTCTCCCTCTCTCCCTCCCTCCCTCTCTCTCTTCCTCCCTCCCCTTTTTTTGAACAATCATCATAGATATATTTCAGGTGATTTAAATGCTTGCTTTATTGCTATTGGGCTTAAATACTTTTCCATCACTCATATTCTTAGACTGGATTTGAAATCTACAGCATGGCAAGGGTTAGAGAGAAATAATAGCAATCAAAACATACCTTTCTTTTCAGGGTCAAAGGCAAGTTCAAGGTCAAGTTTGTCTGCCTGGCTTTGACCTTCACTCATCTCTCTGACCTTCTCATAGATGGCTAGCCTCTGGTCAGGGCTGAACTCAGTGTCAAGACGGTCCATGGTCCGGGGAAACGTCTTATTGGACTGGCCTACAATAGAATTGAAACATTATATCACACGTTATGAAGTGCTTGTTTTGCATGAAAGATACAGGGCATCAATTATTTTTTGTTGCCAGTCATGAGCCGTTTCTATTGGTAAGTTTGTTTGTTTGTTTGTTTTTTTAAATATGCAGGCTTGTTCACTCATTAAGCAATAAAGTGTTGTAGCAAAACAATATTATTTTGAGTAAAAATGCATGGCTGGTGGGAATGAGAAAAACTGTTCCAAAAAAAAAACAGAAACGTGAGAGGCACTATGCTTTTCATGTATCCATCATCCAGGAACAAGGCTATAATGCTCTATTTTTGCTACACAGGAGCTGTTGAGATATATTTTGGATTTTCAATGATATGTATGATAGATTCAGGAGTAAATATATTGATCTTTGTTTTAAGACCCTTTGTTTGGGGAACTAATACTCTTAAAATTGTATGCAGGTATTGCTATCACAATGCTCTACAATGGCCGATAATGGTGTTTTTTATTTTTTTACTTCAATGAGTTACTGGAATGTACCGGTAATCTTTTTCTCTGACATTAATTAAAGTTTATTTTACGATGGAAGACTTTTTAGATGCAAATAGAAACTGCAATCATAATATACAATGCATGCACATATAGTCAAGATTTTTGTTTACAAAAATATTTATATCCACCCTATTGCATAAACTTACGGTATTCAATATCTTCCATGAATATTTAAAAACTTAAATTTCTTGTGATTTACAAATATATTTTGTATATGCCAACAGAGTCACCCTTACCTGTTCTAAAGAATTCTTGTTTCTATTTAAACCAATGGCACTACAAACATTCCTAGAGAGAAGATGTATAGCCCCTCCCCTAAGTGACAAGTCACAACCCCCCTTTCACAACTACATGGTACTGAGGTATCCAACTTTGAAGAAGAAAAAAGCACTGTTTAGTTTCAATTTACTGGCAAATTGTAAGATTTCAGTTTTCCGTTCATTCTCACGGTTCTCTCTGTTGTATTTCATAGCAATTTTTGATTGTCCAATTATAACAAACTATATCATTATTATTTAGACGACAGGCACTATGCATTCAAATTTACTTGAAAGGATATGAGTTTAAGGATATAATCAGTTGCTAACAGTGTGAATATCAGCCTCAGATCCACAGCATTGTACTAGTGTGTGTAAATTGAAGCCATGTAAGTCAAGTTGAATAGAGAACTTGTATTATCCAGCTGTAATCAAAACATTTATTTGTTACATACATGTAGTCGTATCTACACACAGTATGCTCCGACCCATACCTCAGTCTAGTTATAACCAAATAATAAAAGTCTGATAAATTTTCAGTTATTTTACAACTTAGAAAAAAAAAAGATGTGTAAAGCTACGGTCACAAAGATTTGTATGAACGATGCGTTTGTACGAATCTCCCTGCTTTTCTATTGTCTTCCCGAATTTCTATTGTCTGAAAATCGTTCGTATGGCGTTCGTAGCAGCCCGTAATGGCATTTGTTGTGATAGAGGCCTAAGGCTTGTTCAGAATTGACGCCATAACCTGCCCCCAATAAGGTGCAGCGACCTTGTAAATGAATGGCATTGGCGCTCAACAAAGGTCCTATGCATATCAAATGAGCTCTGTGATCTAAGAGACAGAAATATGACGCATACTACACTTTCCGTCATCATTTTTTTTTTAAATGCCAATGTATTGCAACGTCATATCTGAATGAGGCCTTAGTATCCATATCATTAAACTATATACCAAGTACCAAGTACCATTATTACAAAGGCCTTCCAGACGTCATATGCTTGACCCCTTCACTGCCACTCAGAGGTGGGACATTTTATCTTGATTTTGAAATGATGTCATTGTTGTTGATGTGGATATCATTCACTTACAAACCCGTTTATAAAAATAATAACTATTTCTTATACAGCGCTTTTCAGGAGGGCCCTATCAATGCGCTTTACAGATATATATATATTATAACCCCGGTCATCGGATTCAGGCTTACCCGCACACAATATATGCACATTCTCCACTCCCTGGGGAGCATTCCAGCCAGGAGTCACAATGACATCATTTCA
>BEXV01001903.1:3380-29898 GCA_003118195.1 Hemicentrotus pulcherrimus | reverse complement strand
CCCCCCCCCCCACCTCCCCCCTCCCCACCCATTCTCTTGCCCCTGCATTTTCTTTATCATATGTCAGAAGTAAGATTTGTACACATGGCTTCCAAATTCTCTATGTAGATAATTACACTGTGTTGCATACATAAGTTTAGTCACTGTGTACTGTAATTGGGATGACTACTAAAGCTTTTACCATGCATATATGTGTTCAGTCTTCACAATGCGGGCATGTCCTGTACAGATCAGGGGGGCGTTTAAAACAAATGACAGTTTTTGTTATAAGCTACTGAAATCCTTGCTTCCGATTGGTTATGATCAGCACATTTGTCACTGATTTTTGTCATTTGTCATTGGAAAAAGGCTTTGTGAAATTGGTCCCAGAAGTATCTGTAGTTGACATAGCAAGTACTTTAAAACTACACTGGGAATGAATTCTAGAAAGTACAGAAATCAAATTTCTGAAAATATTTTTAGAAATATCCGTACTCTTCTAGTTGTAAAACTAGCGTCAACACAGTTTGTTCATTCTTTCAATGTTTTTTAACTTAAAACTTTCAAGTCCTCTCTGTGTTCTTTCTGAAAAAATAAGTAGGTACATGTAAAAGTACTTTTATGTCAGCAATTTGCAAGTATAATTTATTGTTTTTTGTATTTCTCTCTTTTCACATTTCCTCAAAACTTGCGTAGATTCTGCTGCTGGCGTAAGAATATTAACAGGATCTGACATTGCCTACATTAGTGATAATCTCACTCTGTAATGCCATGCGACAGCATTCTTTTTCACCGAGATACAGTGGGTCTTCATCAACCCCAACGGTACTGATGTCTGGTTGAATAGCTCAGCCCCAAAGTACAACTCTACCCTCTATTCTCTCGTTTCAACTCTATCGGTAACCAACTTCAGTTTTAGTGATGCTGGATCGTACATCTGTGTTGCAGCCAACGGCAGCAACCCCAATTGGGAGAAGAACGCATCACAGGTCATCAGTGTCAGAGGTTAGTCCTTTGGGTTTTTTCAGTTCTCAAAAACTTGGAAAGTAATTAACATTATTGAAGACATGATTGCCAAGCTCAGCTATCAATTCCTTGGTATATATATATGTATATATTAAAGTATAGAGTGCTGCTCTGACTTTGAATAAAATGTGTTTTAACACTATATTTCAAATATATAAAGTTTTACAAGCATGTAGTAAATTCACATATTACAATATATATAGTACACTACAAAGTTTGTGATGATGATGACTCTTGTGGCTTGCCTTGTAGAAGTCAGTAAGCCAGAGATTATCCAAGCCTCAGAAGAACCCAGAGTCATCAGCCTAGATCGCATGAAGGAGAACCTCCGCATCCACTGCCTTGCTCAAGGATATCCTCGTCCAAGCTTGAGCTTATACCGCATCCAAGCTGTCAGCATCCCCTTGGACGATGCGGTTGTTGGGGGCAACGCATCAGTGGTGTGGTTGGATTATGAGGTGGCAAACCCGAAGATTGAGATGAGCGGGAGTTATGAATGTGTAGCAGAGAGCAGAGGCGGAGAAGATAGGCAGACTTATGAGGTCTCTATCACAGGTTAGTTTTTCAAGGAATATAGTCAGTGATCCAGAGATTTTCAGAGCCTTTGAAGAGCCTGATGTCATCAGCCTAGATTGCATGAAACAGAATCTCTGCATCCAATGCCTTGCTCAAGAACGTCCTCAACCCAGGTTGAGTTTGTACCACATCTCTGATAAAAAAGGCTCCCTCTTTGCTTGCATTGTGCATTTATCTACTGTAATATACTTTGAAATGTACTGAGTTTGAACCCAAACCATGAAACAATCTTCAAACTGGCAAGTTTATTTGCTGCAATAGGCCTTTTTAAAATTGTTTTGTTCATAATAAAACGGTGCAATTGCCATTTTGTAGAGGTATGAATTCTTGTTCAGCTCTCCATGAAACTGTTCTCCATGACGTAATATATCACTATTTCTAATTTCAGAACTCCCCAAATTAAGGATTGAGATTGTCGACAGCGAGGTCAAAGCTGGGGAGAATGTGACCATCAGGTGCTTTCTTGTAAGAGGACACCCCACTCCAAAGGTCCAGTTGAAGAAAGAGAATGTTGCAGTCTACCTCTCGCAAGGTGTCGGTAACATCTCTTACACTCTAACAGCGGATATCGACGATGGAGGAAAATACTATTGTGAGGCACTGGATGCCAACTCTACATCAGAATATGCTGAGCTAGTCATTGGTAAGTACAGGATAAGACCAAAGCCCCTTTTCATTAAACTGCGTATCAATAACAAGTTAAAATAACTGTTATAAGCTACTGAGATAATTGCACGGGCGGTAAACTCCAAAAGAATTGCATGCAGAGCTATCACAAGACTCGCACTTCTCTTCAAATTTCTCCACCACAATATTGCCATACACACTGAACAATAATTTTTAAAAAATAGATGCAAATAGAAATACCAAAAACACTGGGGAAGAAAAGTGGTATCAACATCTACATTTGTTGACTCATTCAAAGCATGGACCTACTAAATTCCAATGACTAGATTCCTTTAGAAGGCCTGTTATTAATTTCCTATTAGCCACAATTAATTGTGCCTGCTACAACTAGGTTTATCAAAATGTTAACTATATTAAAGTACAGTTGTGAATAGAACAAGCACATACATGTGGAAGTACATGAATGTGTAGGAATTGTCATCTTAATTATAAAATTCACATGCTTCTCGTAGACCCTAATATGCATTTCTCATGTTTGTTGTTTTTGCAGAGCAAGCACCTCCTGGCTTTCTGGAGAAGATCCTACCTATCCTCGTCTCAATAATATGTGTCATCTTTCTCATCATCCTCATGTTCTGCGTGTACAAGGTAAGCAGATGTGTATAGAAAAGTTCTGCCAAGAGAGAAAAGACCTGGGTTAAGAGAGTCAATGTGAAGTAAAATTCTAACATGTGAAGTTCTAAAAGAAAAGTCATGCAATGGACAGGACAAGAATGTGTAACATGTAGAGAAATCATGAATATGAGAAGGGGAGGTAATCTTAGAATGTCTATCATCAAGAGTTTGTGATTTTGTGACATCCAGGGCATTGTCATATGTTAGGTACTGGGAGCCTAAAGTGAGTCTACTAGCCTCCTGCGCTGCACCCTTCCAATCAAAGATCTTTGTCTTTGAGTAATACCAGGATGCCAGACAGGTATGGCATACTCTATCAATGGGCGTATGTACCATCTATAAATCCAAAGGATATCGTCAATGGGTATAGTCTGAAGGGGATGAGGGAACGTAAGATGAACATTCTTTTGTTAACCTTCCCATTTTTAGTAAGGTTGGATATGGACGCCCCAATTCTCCATTACCTTAAGCAGACAGGGTATGGTCGTTCAATGTTAGGTTCAGAGATGGCAAGCCATTTCTCCCGAAATCTACACATATTTATTTTTATTTACTTGCATTCAATAACATTTGATTGTTCCCACTCCATCCATTTAGAGAGTCTAGAGTACTCTGCACCTATTATGTTGCACCTGTTGATTCCATGATGGTCATGTCATCAATACCTAACCGTCCAGAGGTAGAGAGAGGATCAATCACTGGCCTGAGAATTTGTACCCTGCAACACACCTGCTTTCAATGATGATCCCTCTGACAGACAACTTTGGTATTAACCAAGTCCACTAGACAATGAGTTGCTGATCTTTCAGCACAGCTACCAAATTGATTTATACCCGAGAGCAATAATTTGGTATTGAATGGTTCAGCTACCGTATCTTCTTTGGTACCGGAATAACAATGGCTTCCTTTTGTTGTTGTAGTACTATTCCATCCCATATAGCAAGGCATTCAGTATGTCACATAGTGGGGTGCTTAGCTCACAAGGGAAGGGCCGAACAAGCTTAGCCGGAGCTCTGTCAGGTCCAGCAGACTTTTCTGATCCCACCTTGGAGAGCTTGTGGAAAAAATGTCATAGTTAATTGGATCATTGGAGGCTAGCTCTATTATGGGTAGGAATGCAGGAATGATTTCAAAGTTCATAGTTGAACATTCAAATCTCCAAATTGAAATTCATACCAATGCATTGGTATTCTTCTCTTCTTATTTTAGTATCGACGGAGACCCAAAGTTCGTCGAGCATCCCGCCTACCCCCCATCGAGATGCCAAGGCTAGGCAGTAACAGAAGGTCTATTTATTCAGTGAGCGACGACCCCTATGAGAACGTTGCATACAATCAAAGATGGGAGTTCCCCAGAGAAAGATTAAAACTGGGTAAGTGTGAGAGGATTTAATCTCTTTCTCTAAATTATTTAGAAAGACTTGAATGTAGGAGCTTTGTGAGTGACTTTAGAGAGGAGACTCATACAAACTCTGCATTCAACGTGACCTGTGTAGATTCAATGTTGAAGTGTGTGTGTGTAATTGGGTTTTTTTTACAGACGTGTATAAATCAGACATCATTAGTTATGTAGTTCTATAAAACCTAATTATTAATGACAAATACAGAATATCTCTAGGTGATGTTGTATTTCATAATAATGACAATACTATAGCGGTGGTGATGATGGTTGTTGTTGTTGTTAGTAGAAGTAGTATTAGTAGTAGTAGCAGTAGTAGTAGTAGTAGTAGTAGTAGTAGTAGTAGTAGAAGTAGTAGAATTAGTATGAGAAGTAGTGCTGTCATCATCATTGTTGTTGTTGTTATTAGTATAATTATTATACAGACGGAGACGGACTGCACCTGTTCTCTGGAACTCACTTCCTTCTTATCTGAGGAAGTTAGATTCCACAAAAATAACTCTAAACACAGCTGAAACTTATATATTTATCTAAAGTTTGACTTTCACTACCTGTACATCATCTGTTGAGCTATTCTTTTTATGTAGCTTGCATGTTCATTATTATCGTGCCTTGATCAAAAGTTTTGGATGCGTGCATGTTATAAATAAATACCGTGAATCATTTTTTTTTCTTTCAACTCTTGTAGGTGGTGTAATAGGTAAAGGAGCCTTTGGAATGGTCATCAAAGCTGTTGCTGTAGGCATTGATGGGACTGAGAATAACATCACAGTGGCAGTCAAGAGACTCAAACGTATGTTTACCGGTAGTCAATATTTTGTCTGTTTTGAGTCAGAAGGTGTTCACATTATAATCCCTTCACAAAGAATTAGTGCCTTTCTGGTTCCAAACAGACAATTTGTTGTGTTGAGTAGTAATTATCATTCATTTGTTTTCTTGAGTAACGTTGACAAAGTATATTATTCACCCTTTGTGAAGCCAAATTTGACCTTGCTCTAAGCACTTTACTTCACCAAACATGTATGTAGCTATAAAGCAAAACCTACTGGTCTAAACAAAGTACATTGCTGACCATCTTGTGCTATAACCTGATTCGTCTGGGAGAGTTTCTCAGTATTTTAAGCTCAGGTATGGCCAGTTTAGAAATTAGGAGTCTTATGTAGTAATGAATGAATGAACTCTTGCAAAATTCATGAACATTTTGTCAATGAGAACCTTTTTGGGTCAAATTCACAAAAGGGGTTTAAATTTTATCCCTGATTTAAATCTCTAATTGAACTGAATTAAAATAAGTGGAAGCAAGCGTTTTGAAACATATATTTTTGATTTGACACGAGGACACATGCATACTACGAACCACAAGGTACAGGGTTCGAATCCCTGCCACAACTCTAACGTCCTTTAGCGAGACGTTAATCTACATTTTCCTCACTCCACCCTGGCGAGGTGAATGGGTACATTGTAGGATTATTCCCTTAAATGCACTGTGTCCTGAAAACGACCAGCTGAAGCTAGGGTAATAATTGCCAAAGCTCTTTGGAAGCACATAGGGACGTTATATCATAACACCTTATGCGCTTATAGAAGAGCAATAATTTTAATCAATGGTTTAATGAAAGATGATCTACTATTGTGAATTCGACCCTTTGTTTTAAAGTACTTGATTTCTTGGATGTGCAGGTGGAGCAACGTCACCAGAGAAGAAGGCCTTATGGGCAGAACTCAAGATGCTTGGTCACATCGGGAAACATCTCAACGTGGTTAACTTTCTTGGTGCTTGCACTCAAAATGGTGAGAAAGGCTAGGATTTATTCCATTTAGGATAGGAATTTTAAGGGCTATATTGATCAGCTTTCCTTCTTCAAATAGGTAGCACTTATATTTCTATAGCGACGAAAGAATAAATAGAATTATAAATAACTTGTAAATAAAATGCAATTTAGGTATTTGTGTTATGTGCTATACATGTGTAACATCATATTATTTTTGTTATTACAACATTATGTTTCAATATGTAGTTATGCGTCTGAATAAATGTGGACAGAAAAAGAAGATTTTATAGTCTATGCTTTTGTGAAGTTCTTTCCCAAGGCATACATTTGGGCAATTTGAGTTGTCTCAAGAGGCCTTCAAAATGAATTTATAAACATATACATATGATACATATGGGTATTTAGACCTACACATATTTGCATACACGTGTCCTATTATAAATCAGGGAACGTGCTTCATCAATAAAGCAGTGACTTATGTATATATTTTTCATGGTATTTGATGATGCAGGATTGTGTAATATATGTTTAATAAAAAAAAGTGTTTTGAACATGACATTTCGTCTAACAGGTCCTGTCTTGGCCATAGTTGAATTCTGTTGCCACGGGAACCTGCTAGACTTCCTGCGGTCTAAGAGGAAATACTTCTCGGAGACCCCGGAGGGTACAGGTAGTCAGAGTCACACCGGTCATTCAAGCAGTACTGGAGCTAGCAGTAACTTCCAGACCTCCTCAGGCAGTGAAAGACGCATGAAGGCTGTCTATGACGTGGTAAGGAATGCTCACATTTTAAAAGTCTGGATTAAGGAACAACAATCAGAAACCACTTTAGTGACCAATTGTAAATAAAACCTTTTGGCTTGCACTCGGTAGATAAAGATATGTGCTCGATCTTGTAATTTGAAAACAATTCAGAAAAAATCCTGGAACCTGCGGGATTTGAACCTTTTATTTACTGCTTGCCTGGCAGCGACTCTACTAACA
This sequence comes from Hemicentrotus pulcherrimus, assembly GCA_003118195.1. Lineage (NCBI taxonomy): Eukaryota > Metazoa > Echinodermata > Echinoidea > Camarodonta > Strongylocentrotidae > Hemicentrotus > Hemicentrotus pulcherrimus. The sequence continues at coordinate 22,861 of BEXV01001903.1, read as the reverse complement.
ACAATTGAAACTCCTTTAGTGAACACCTGTGTAGGACAACTACCTTTAAAATGACCACATGTTTCCCCTAAAAGTGTTTCTCATTGTTGCACGAAAATCAAATTTATATCAAGGCTACCTGCCTAATGTTAAGATCACTTTTTCATTCACATTCATTGAAAAGCAGAACTTAAGAGATGCACATGGATTTGAATGACTAGCTTTCATTTACCTAGTTTTCTCTGCGTATTACTAATCTCCTCTCAAAATCATGTGGAAGAAAGCAGTAATGAGAACTGTTAAATATCAGTCTAAGTTTTTGCCTATTTGTTTCATTCCTCTTGAAGAAACAGTAATTCTTTAATACTTTTTTCTATTACAGGTTATTCCGGAGGAAGTTTTCTCCCCACTCCAAGATGACCCTATTGATGGTCAAGATCTACTTTGTTATAGCTTCCAAGTCGCAAGGGGCATGGAATTCCTTGCTTCTAAAAATGTAAGACAACACAGCTATTTGAATATGTTGAAGAATAGGTTGAGATTTCTGACTGAAATGCATCGGCACACGATATCATGGCTTAAAAAACACACCATGTCTTGAAAGTAACCAAACATCTTTCATTCGTTATTTAGGGTACGCATACACGTGTTCCCTCTTTTCGAAAACACCCCCTAAGTCCGGTGTGTAAAGTCAATTTTTATGTACTATGAGCCGTACTTTGGTGCGTGAAAAGTACCCCTTTACCGGACATTTTGGTAACACGCATGCGGTCATTCCGACCCCGGAGTGGGGGGGATCTTGCTAGCCTGGGAGAGCTCCATATATGCACTGGAAGTTGTAATTCAGACTCCAGTACATGCATACCTGTCTAGAAAGATCCTCAATAGAGGAAAGATAAATGTTCTTCAGCAAGATGCTCCCTTATGTCATAAAGGTCTGTTTTTATGTGCCACTCCACTTTACAAAAGAATCTTCCTCACTAGTTTTAAAGTATATAGTATGATAGATTTATGCATAATTTTTGTTATGAATATTTAAAAAATATACTTGAAAGTTAAAAGCAGTGTGCTGATTACCCCATGTAGAAATTGTCTTATTTTCATTCACCTTATGAATTTTACACATGTTAGGTGAATGTATGTACCGGTACATGTAAAAAGCCTGTTGCTGCATGTTTATTTGATAAACAACACTCTTGGTTTCTTTTAATGAACTGCAATTTTATCTTTTACAAGGTAATCCATCGTGATCTAGCAGCCAGGAACGTCCTTGTAACAGAAAACTACACCCTCAAGATTTGTGACTTTGGTCTGGCCAAGCATCTATATGATGACCCGGACTACGTTGCAAGTGGCAAGGTATAATTCATAATTATGATAGCAATAATATTTGATACCTGTGTAACGCTCATTTCCACAGGGCAAGGTACTTAACTCTACCGTTGCCACTTTGTATTTATCATTGGGTAGATGTACCAGAAGCTTAAAAAGTTAATGAACTATTTCCATTGTAAGATTAATCTATACAGGTGTTAAAAAGGGCTGTCGTGGAGCTTATCAAGACTGGAGTGAGAAAAAAACAAAGTGTTAAGGCACTCCAATATTAGCTATTATATTATTGGGTAAATGTAGACCACCGATTTCATTGCCCACAGCTTTCAAGGCATTCCCTAAATTAACCTCTTGCCAAAGGTCATTAATCTATCTCCAACAGTGTTTAAATCACTCAACTATGACACCTCTACGATTAATCATTTAGACATTTTTATGATAGAGTTAAGCTTTGATACACTACGTGGTTTCGTCTTTGACATGACACTATGGTAACTGGGGTGAATATAGCAGATGCATGAGGAGAGAGAGCAAAAATCAATCTGCAAACATACTACTCTGATGCCAAAAGTTCTAAGAAGGAAGAGTTGCTTTAAAATCCTGAAGTTCGCAACATTTTAATGTTTAAAATAATTTTTTTTTTTGTACAAAGTAGCAACTATTAATTCTTTTTTGTCACAGTTCCAATTTTTTTAACCATGGACATTTGTATTTAATATCATACTCTACTTTTTATTAGAACAATGGAGCAAGACAAAATTACCAGTGTTGCCAATTTGAAAAAAGAAATAGTGATCTATGTAGCCCTTGAATACTTCCTTTCCTGCAATGGTATATGTATAATGATAAGGATGAACTTTATGTTTCTTATGTTTTCCACACCCTTCTCTCCATTGCAGCAAGGACGTTTACCTATCAAGTGGATGGCACCAGAGTCTATTTTTGACAAAGTTTTCACAACATACAGTGATGTGTAAGTTTTTACAGCATGATAATTGACAATAATAATTAAATTGCTGCTTGTCTATCTTCATATACTACCCTAGAGTAGAAGGTTTCATCTGTTAATGCCTTTCAATTCTCAAAGATCTCCTGGGTTATCCAACTCTAAATCCCTCATTTATAAAACATCAAAATTATGGGCGATATCAAAGTCATATTCACATTTTGCAACTTACCTAATCAAATGTTACAAGTTGTTCACAGTATTGCTTGTCTTCATTGCTTTGAAAATGGGCTTAGGATCACAGTAGCTTTGATGTATTCACCTTTATGATACATGTATGTGTATGTATGTATTTGTTACAATGTGATACACTCTGGCGTGTTTACTCCTCCTCTATTCCTGGACTGATTTGTTGGACATTAATTATTTCATTGCCGTTTACATGATTATATTTCCTTCATCTGCAAATCGAGTGGTATGATAACAATCTAGAAACATAGTCCCATGTCCCCCTTAAAGAAAAAGTTGAGTTCTGGTCATGCGATTGCATTGTGAAAGAAACGGTGTGGAATCGATCAGAAAAGGTGGATCATCTAGCATATAAGTATTGGTGTGTACTGCAAGGTTCTGGAATCATCAAAATGATAAAAAATTTGGCACAGTCTTGGTAAAGTTACAAGCACTGTACACAGAAAGATGTATATGGGACTACACAAACATGTGTCGTAAAAATCCGTCCAGATTTATATGCCGTTACATGCCATATTTAGAATGTTAAGGCATTTGAAGAACCATGCTTTTCAGGGAACATTTTTTATCTGATGTTCTTCCACACTTGCATGATAACAATGATAACGCTCACAAATTATTTTTCACGTCTTCCCAGAACTCAACCTTCTCTTTTAATTCGGTCAGCGTTATATAATCATTTTATCATTGTTCTTATCAGGTGGGCCTATGCTGTTTTCTTATGGGAAGTATTTTCTCTCGGTGGTTCTCCCTACCCGGGGATTCAAATTGATGAGAAGTTCTACAATAAGATTAAGAATGGATATCGAATGAACGCACCTGATTATGCACCTCCAGGAGTGTGAGTAGCCGGGACTAATATTCATTAACCCCTTAACCACTGGATTCTTGCATTCTCATTGGCTTTATACATGGACCAGCCAGGTTTTTTTTCATAAAGCTGTTCGTAAAGATACGCATGACTTTACGAACAATTTAGCCATTCATGACATCCAGCATAACAAGAATCTTGCACAATGATTGGTCAAACTGAGGTCATATGACAAAAAATTGATTGTTCATTTCATTTGTGTGCAAAGGAAGGATGCTTCTAAATACTTCTGCTTTTTCTTATATTATTCTGAGTATGAAATTTTCAAGATGTTTAATTAGTTTATTTCTGAATTCTGAATATGATGAGACCTTTTATCATGTATGTGTATGTAACAAGTAAGACTATCTTTTCCATTATCACTGATGTTGCAAACTGAATCTGTGTGTGTGTGTTTTGTAGTATGTGACACATTGCAAATAACAAGAATATGATTATTCTTTCAGATATGATACAATGTTGGAATGTTGGACACCCGAGCCAGAGGCGAGACCATCATTCAGTATCCTAGCAGTCAGATTGGGTGATATGTTAGAAGCTAATGTTGCATCAGTAAGTATCCTGTAATAGATTGTAGGTTTACAGATTTACTTTGTTAACATTTTCATAATTTATATTAAATTTTCAGAATTTTCTTTTCTAAATTCAATGGGATTTATCGGATTATGTATTGTTTTACGTGAATTTGACTCATTTTGTACATTGATTTTGGCGATGAGAAGAAAATTAGGTGGAATGATGCTTGTACACAATGAAGACACACTTTTTCCAACTTCATTCTCTTTTTGGTTAACATTTCACTCTGTCACTGAATTGTTTTGTTCATATGTTAATTAAGTTTTTTTTTTCAATTTTGTAGTACTGATCATATCCTGAATTTGATGTTGTAAAATTTGTTCTTTCTCTAGGAATATATAGAGCTGAATATGCCATTCGAACAAGGGAACAACGAGATATCACAAGAGCTTCCTTCGCCGCACGAGGACACGCCCCTTTTGCGGCCCCACCCGCCAACTCATTTCAAACCATCTCCAGCAAACAGCAACCCCAACACGCCCCCTGTCACAACCCGCATGGTCCGCAGTGATTCTAGTGAACCCTCACAGGACCGGGACCCTTCACTACCCAGTAATGGGAAGGGTAGTCTGCCATTTTTATCGAAGGATGGTGTCCAGAATAACACAACTGTCCAGGAGATTAATGAATTAGAGGAGGAAATGAACTCACATGAAGATGACGTCTTTCTGGCTCCAGAAGTCACAACTAATGGATTAACAGGTACACATACTGAAGCTCCTCTTACAGTATGAGATATGAACAAATTAAAAACCTGGATCCTAGTTATATCAAAAGTTTATTTTATACTTCATACACCAGTCCCGTGCGTAATTGCTTTTAGTGTAGCACTCATGATGATTTTCAATTATATTCAGAAGATTTTAATGCTGCATTCTGATATATGATTAAAGTATATTTTAAGTGCCTATTTTTTAAAGATTCTTTTGTTTAAAAACAAACAAGTTTCAACTTTAGTGTCATTAGATACTAATGTTTTACTTAACAAATATTCTATAACCAAAAAATGGAGGTGAAACACGATATTGCCATTTCAAGAATATGTGAATTTTATTTGAAAAGTACTAACTTGTATTGAACTTAATCTCAAGAAATGTCACTCCGTTTGAATCTAAATGTGAGGGTTTTAGAGTGTTAACATACTGTGCAATACGGAATGGAATATTTAAAGATAAACTTGAGTACTGGTAATGCGATTGCATTGTGAAAGAAAAGGTGTGGAAAGGATCAGAAACTGTTGATCATGTAGCATCTAAGTATTGGTGTGCACTGCAAGGTTCTGGAGTCATCAAAATCATAATAAATTTGAGTCTTGGTAAAGTAACAAGCACTGTACACAGAAAGCTATATATGGGACAACACACATGGTGTCGGGGCTAGTACTACCTTGATTTCCTTGTCTTTCTATGCTCATTACTCAGCCAGTATACATTTTCTTCCAAAATTGTTTGGCACATGTCATTTATTTGTAATCTTGAACATTCTGTTTAAGTTTCGTTTGATTCTGTGAGAATTAATTTTCTTTTTTTTACCAGAACTGGAGTTTATCTTTAAGTACTTACAGTCAAGAAGAAAATGTTGTTTTATCGGCATTGTTTATATATCAGCAAATTTGTTCATTTTGTTTTATTCAGTTGGGAATGGAAGCTGTCTTAGGTTTTCATTTGTCATGCAACTTGGGCAGAGACCTGGGCCCTGTTTCATAAAACTTGATATCAGTAACAAGTTACAAGCTACTGTTATAAGCTACTGAATCAAGGCATCTGATTGGCTGAGAGCAAATTTATCATAGAAATAAAGCATTTGTTATAGATAAAAAGTTTTATGAAACGGGCCCCTGTTGAGTACAATCATTCAACAATAGAATGAGTAGATTTGTGAGGATTTCACTCACAGAAAAAGACATGTAGAGGAGTGCACAGCAAGTCTATAAAGTTTGTTTGTATACTGTACTATTCCAAAAGTGCCTTTTTACGAACTTGTATTACACTAGTCTCTCTATCTTTAACATAAGCTCTTTCTTTAAGACTATATATATATATATGTGTGTAAAGACTAGTCACATATAGTGAGTGTCTATTGCAACTGTGTTGACTTACATTTAAATGCATTTAAAGCCGGGGAAATAATAATATGATTGCAGGGCCCTCAGTGAGAACAGTATTAATGCTGATTAAGCTAACCTGAATACAAGGCATATAATTATCATTATTGGTTTTATTTTGTATTTTTATCATCAACAATGTTCTCAAGAAGTGGTTTGACAATCTTCTACTGATAACATTGATGCTGTAAACCGAGCATAATGATGCAATCACACATTTTGTTAAAAGTTGTCTTATTCATTTGTTTATATTATGAATGAGTAAATGAAGCCAAAATTTAGATAAGGTTTATCTAATCACAGTTAAAATCATAGACAATATATATATGCACGGAACTGCACTATTTAGATATATCCAGACAAAGATCAAAACTGCTGGGTGAAGATCTTCTTCTTATTATTTCATTTTTTTTACATTTGGCTGAGCCCACAATGATGCGTAAATTAATTTGTCATGGACATATTTGAGATGTCCATATTGTTTTTACTCTGACTGACTGCAATTTTGTTTTTCTTCTTAAACCACAGGATTTCGTGTAAATGCACAAAACACATGGTTATGACCAACCAATCACTGCATCCCTAGCTTGCACCTCATCTTCTTTCGTTTACCTGCATCACCCTGACCTCATCTCCTGTCTATGTATTGTGCTCTCGGCTTTCTCTCCAAAATGTGGCATGCTGGGTGCTTATGAACCACATTTAGCATCCTTTTGCTTCTCAACTATTCTGTGTTGCAGTGCATGTTGGGTTTGTGTCTTGAAAACAAATGTAGCGTGCTTTTGCAACTGAGCTATCTGGTTTTGCATGTTTAATGTTTGTCTTGTAAAGTCCTTTTGCTTCTGATTTCTATTTCTCCATGGATGCAACATTTCTATTTTTTAAGCCAATATTTGCATCTTTTCTTAGCTTGTGTTATTTTCTATTTATTTCTTTGTGAAATCTAAATTCATTGTGGCTGTGCTCCCTTTCCTTCTATGTCCAACATCATATCCCTCTGTTTTTTGTTTAGACCTTTCTCAAGAGAGTACCATATTTCATGTCATCCTATTATTTTTAGTACCTTTTGTTTTTTAACCTATCACAGAGGCTTTATCTGACTACCTCTTCATTTTAGTCAGGAATTTCTCCATTTGTCGTGGTTATCCTGGATTATTTTCTTTCCTTTTGTCGACCTGGGCCCCGTCTTAAAAAGAACTGCGATCGATCGCAGTTTTGAAACAACGGTTCTCATTGGTTAATAGTGCACGTGCTGTACAATACGCGCATGTAACGATGATCTTGATAGGCCATTGCCATGTTGAGATTGATCTCAACTCTTTGTAAGACGGGGCCCAGGTAATCAGATATGTTACATTTTATCTGTTTTAACATCTCCCCAGTTATGTATTGTATTTTGTATTATTTTTACGTTTCATATTTCCTCTTTTTTCTCATCTCTCTCCATCTTCTCTTCCCCTCTTTCACTTTCTGATGCTACTCTTGTGTAGATTCACATAGCACATTTTATGCCTCTCACATTAAGGAATGAAATTTGCTGCTCACATTCTCCCCATTAAATTCATAAGACCTTTGAACAATGACATAAGGTTTATACTCTTGCTATGTTTTAAACTTACATGTAGCTTAATGATACTTTTATAAACAGGCCTTGTCTTTTAAAGTTATGTAAAAACATTGTGCAATAGCTTAGAGGTACACTTAGATACAAAATGTATTTGTATGATAAATTGTTTAATATTTTGCTAGAGCATGTTCTACTACAAACATAGTAGTGTAGTATGATTTTAGATGCATATAAAGAGACGATTCAGGGAATTAATGTGTGATCGTGCCATTGCCAAAGTGCGATGCGAAATTCTGTTATTCTGTTATCATGTTAAATCCAAAGTAGGAGGATACGAATTGATAAAGATACTGTCACAGTCACTATGATTTGTTTTCTTGATCTTAATACAGAAACATTCCTGAATTATATTTAGTGTGTGTGTGTGTGGGTGTGTGCATGAGTTTGTGTCTGTTTGTGTGATTACAGTATTCTTTATCTTTCATGAAGGTTTTTTATTTTTTATTGAAAACATTTGAAAAATGTTAACAAGTATAGAGGCTGTAAAGTTTTTACTGCAACAACAAAATTTTGATTGATATTTTGTAAATCGATGGGATGAAGTTGATAATATATTGAGGTGAGACCAGTAATTTAGGTTTAAATCATTAAAAGAACATTATTGAATTTCATGACCCTCATTCCTGAAAGTCAGCTGAAAAAACTTCCCCACTGTGAAAGAGGTATGGTGTGTGCATGCACAAACTATCGCAAATTCAGCTAAATCCTTCACTATTTACACATTTACGTGGAGCTTTATTATGTATCATTTACAGGGCTTGCTTCATGATTGTAAATTAATTTATCATCATGCTATTTCTATCTGTATAATCCCCCAGTTTCATGAATGAGACCGACAACACATCGCAGAGAAAGAAATCATGTTACCCCAAATGACCAAGAAGAGGTTGCTTTGGAACTTGATTTAGAGTTAGTTCTGAATTGTCACTGTGGTATAAATATGCATGTTAGAAGAAGAAAAAGATATTTCTTCAAAAGAAAAAAGATATTTCTTCAACATATGAGCCAAAGAATCGGATTGCCACCGAGTATTTTTTTTCCTCATCAACTCTTGTTGAAATATTAATATGCATCCATCCCCAACTTCTTATCACATATTTCTTGTGTAAAGTTCTATAAGCATACCGGTAACAAATAAATTTGCAAGATAAAAGTACTTTGATTATTGGAAAATGCAAAATTTTTCAGTAGATTTGTGTCAAACGAAGCACCATTTGACACATCCTTTTTTAAAACATGTTATGTGAATTGAACTTAAAAATGAATTGATTGAATTAGGACGTTTGTAGTACTATTCTTTAGGAATGTGCTTGTAATTTTTGTGTGATGCATGTCTTTAGATGACTTGTGGTTAGTCAGAAATATCTGTATATCTTTGCATTTTTGAACAATGATCATAACTTATTCCTTGTGTATCTCTTGTGGAAATGTAAATAATTTTGTCAATTTTTCGACTACAGCTGTACTATAATGCATTCTTGCCTTGACTTGTACATGTTTTTAATGAAATTTCTGATTAGAATTTTCAGGTACCCAAACAGTACATTTACACTGATAAATGTAGTGTCCTTTATAATCATGTATGTAGTGAAATATACTATAAATACATTTTACAGTTCAATATATTACAGAAATATATTATAGAATGTATGGGAAATCACTGCTTTCTTCTTGCATATGTTTTTTAATGAATTTATTCAACTCAACTTTTTATGTTGGTAACTACTACTTAATTTCAATTCTTCCATTTTTTCTTATAATGGACAATTTTTAAAAGGTTAAGCACAGATCTTTTATCCCTCTGGAACGACAAACTAGTACTTCTGAAACATCGAGTACCATTCTACTGATTTACACTTTTATTAAGGTTTAAATTTTGAATGTCAAATGTTTAGGGTTTATAGGATAAGCTCTTCAATCTTTTCATTCTTCTAAGAATGAATAAGTATTCTAACCAAAACTTATAATAATTTCATATATTTTTATGTCACTGGCGCTTTAAATATTGCACTAATTCAATGAAGTGGAAAAACAGGAATTACTTTGTGTTTTAGCTTGTGTATAGTCAGGAGTGTCTAATGCAAAATAGTGCAATTTTGATTTTTTTTTTTTTTCTTTCTTTTTTTCCCCTTTTTTTTCTTTTTTTCCCCTTTTTTTCCTTCCCTTTTCTTCCAGAGATCGAAAGTGTTTTTCAATCATTCCTATTGGGAAAAGGTTAAATGAATATGAGATTAGTTTCCGACTCTATTACAAACCAGAATAATGTAGAATGATTGTTCCGAAATGAAAGTTCATGTACCTATGAACCCTTAAGCCATTGATTACCGGTACTAAATTATCATGTTCCCCATGAGGTTAATACAGGAGATAGAAGTCATTCACATGTCCCTTCAAACGCTACTGCTCCAATACGGTATACACTGTACATGGAAGAAGCCATGAAAGGAATTCATATTTTGGTATGTCCTCACACACACACACGCACACGCACACACATTCACATGCATGTAGGTACATGTACATGTATGAATAACCGACGACTCAAAGAAATACATGTATATTACACATCTCTATGTCGAACATAAAGAAATGACCATCTCTTCCATGGAGCCTCTCATTCTAATTTTTTATTGTCAAAGACATTATAGACTTGGTTCTTTTGGATATATTTCTTCCACATTAAGAGCAAACTGTAATCCGATTCTTTATGTAATGATAAGAAATGCATTGTTAAATCAGTACCTTTTATTTCATTTTATCAGTACACGTGTGCAGTTGATCATTACAATCTCAGTACACAGTATTTTCATGATTATTTTGTATAGAAATAAGGACTACATTCCACAAGTATATGATTGTATATATTTGTCTTATTATACTGATTGATATATACATGTATTGTCAAGTATTTTAAGTCAAAATAGCTTGAATTAAAATATAAAATTATGCACTATATTGGGGTTTGATGTGTGTATTTGTCATACAAGCCATGCATTCAGTTTTTAACAGATTTGCCATTTAGGGAGAAAAGAAGGCATTTAAATTTTTTTTTTTTATATTTTATTTTTTTAAATTTTTTTTAAATTTTTTTTTAAATTTTTTTTTAAATTTTTTTTTAAACTATTTTCGACTTTGAATATATTTTTCATCTATGTTTTGTTCCAAATTCTTAGCCCAACATGTTTTTACTTTGGTGTATTTTACTTTTTCCCCTATAAGAAAATAGAAGAAAAACATGGAAATACCATAAAAATACAGAAAAAATAGCATTTTTGCATAAGATAAATGTCCAAGGATGCAACAGGAAGAAATGGAGAGAGTGAAAAAGAATGAACGAAGACCGAAAAGGGATAGAAGATTGAAAGAGAAAGGGAGAGTGGGCATGAAAGATGCAGAAAAGAGGTGGGGAATAGGGACAGAGAGAGAGAGAGCAATAGAGAGAGGGGGAGGGGGACAGAGAACTTTTGGAGCCGAGCATTGAGAAAAGAAAATCATGAAATTGAGCATTGCATGTTGTCTAATAATGATAAGTATGCAAATGTGTGCTGAGCTTCTCAATGAATGAGGAAAATGGGTTTGAGGTTGTTTATTCTTCCTCTGCTATTAAACAACCCTCACATCTAGTGCATATTATTAACTGGCAAGTTTTGTAGGAAGCCTGTGAAAATGGGAGAATTAAAAAAATCAACAGGATAAAAATACCATAATCCAGTTTATCTAAAAAAACTAGATGGACCTTCCACTGCACTCAGTCGAAAATGATGCCTCCGCCATAGAGCAATTTTACGCACCAAAACAGAAGCAATTTCTAAAATTCAAGTTTTTTTGTAATCCATTAACAGCTTCTCAAAATATTGTGATTATACAAACCATTTTTCATGTAGATGTATGACCCTTTGATTTTTGACTTCATGACAATTAAATCAGTTTATTGGCTCTGCAAGATACAAACTGTCCTCAGTTTAATAGTAATCCATTAGTCAGTTCTAATGAGAATGCGATCACAAGCTATTTTTGCATACATAATGAGCCCCATGACCTTTGACCTCATCACCCCAAAATCTACTCGGTTTATTAGCTCTGCAAGATACATACATGTTTTGAGTTTGATGGTCATCCGTCTATCTATTTTAATGATAATGCGATCACAAGCTATTTTTGCATTCATAATGAGCCCTGTGACCTTTGACCTTTAACTTCATGACCCCACAATCTAATCTTTGATTAGCACTGAAAGATACATACATGACCCAAGTTTGGCAGGAATCCATCAATTAGTTCTTGAGATAACGCGATCACGAGCTATTACTGCATACATAATGAGCCCTGTGACCTTTGACCTTGTGACCCCCAAATCTAATCACTTCATAAGCTCTCCAAGATACATATATGACCTAAGTTTTGGCAGGAATCCATCGATTGGTTCTTGAGATAATGCAATCACGAGAATGGGACCATAAAAATGAAATGATACTATTACCAGAACACAAGATTCACTTGTAATTTTAATAGCAGGTGAATTATATTATTGATAAGGTAATAAGGACCAGTGCAAGAAATTAACCTAAACCTTAAAGCCCTACTGCACTACTTTTAGCTACTTGTGCCCTCTATATAGCAAAAACTGCCTAATCTGTAACCATTGGTCCCCCATGATCCTCTTTTTCTTATGTTCATTGAGAGCTATTTTGATGAGATTATACCACCTGTTGGTGACCATGCAGGGACCTCTAATCCCTCCTGGCCAAACTAGTGCAGTTGGGCTTTAAATATCAGAATCACAACAAAAGAATCATTCAGACAAGCATTTTTTTAAAAAAATCTCTCTGTAAGAATCTTTTTTATTGCAATGTATACAATCTTCTTGTTACTCAACTGGCCCGATTTCTCTATCTTATCTTTAGCTGCCACTTTATGAGGCAGCTCGTGACTTTTTTACATTGTATTCTGACGTGGTGCAGTTCTGACAAGGATTTCAAAATACATATCATTTCTTACATTCGAGTGGTTTAAGCACTTGATATAAAATTTGAAGGTTGTGGTTCGATCCCCGATTCAGCACTTATGTCCTTTGAAAAGGCCGCATGATTAATCTTCATTTGCCTCACTAGACCCAGGTTAGGTAAATGGGTACCTGGCAGGAATTAATTCCTTGAAATGCTGGAGTGCTGTAATGTCTGCTCGGCTAAAGCTGGGGTAATAATTAATGCGCCTCGGAATAGAATTTCTAGATAGATGGCACTATAGAAATGCCTATAATTATTAAATGTTAATATTAATTGATGTGAGCAACTAGCCTGATGAAAAAGTGATGAAATCCATCAAACAATGGGTTCTTCTGTGAAGCCATCTAATGTTAATTATTAATTTTGTATTTTTTTATGTTTTATCTCACTCATTTCGTTGTTTTGTGTACAATGCAGACGCTTTTAATATAATTTCATTTTTTTTGCACTTAAGCACCTTGAGCATTTGATTTCAAGTGAATTTAATGTCTCATGAATCGTATATATTAATATTATCATTATTTAAGGCCTACAATGCAAAACAGAAAAATTATGCAGAATATGCGTAGATGTGAGATCTGACATGGGTAAAATTTTCTGAAGATTTACTCCTGTGTCTGGCTTTGGAAAATCTTCACAGGAAAGACAGACCTAAAAAAGGGTGTCCAAGTACCTTTGTCTCCAATATCAGTATTAAAAACTATTACAGTGAATTGAAAATAATGCCATTGATGATGTGCAATGGGGAGAATAGCCCTGAAAACACAGTTGACAGATGTAACAGTCTTGATTGATGTAAGATGTCATTTGATAAAGTCTGCAGGTGTGTCTCCTCACCAGTAATTGAATCATTGATAAACGCCTTCCTGACTTCATATGAACACAGCTCTTCAAATGAAGTATTAGTCTTACAGATGTTTGGTATCAGAAGTTCATGTAGTTAGTATCCTCTACAAAACTGTGATCTTCCCATGAGTAAAACCTGTCTGACCTGGTCAAAAATAAATCCTCTCTCCAAATTGGCAATATCTGTTGCCTTGAAGCGATAGGCTTGGCACTAGAAGTCATATATTCAGTTCTGCCAGCAAGTTTCCTCACCAAAACTTGATCCTTTTTATCTTGATGTTAGCCTCTTTGACTTGCTCTGAAATATCCTCCCCAAGTGGCATCCTTCACAGAAAAAAATAGAAAAAAGAAAAGAGTATACAAGATATCAAGAGAATAAAATGGGGGAAAACTATTGACTGTTCCTCCAAAAAAAATGCAGGCTTACAGAATTATAAAGAAACTGAGCAGTTGGAGTAATAGCATAGAGATGAGCATGTAAAGAATGAATAGATTACATTATATTACGATAAATCTGATAAATACCTATTTGTTTCAATTTTAAAAATCAATGAGTGATTTATTTCACCTAGATGCAACAGTACACTCTTTGAAGACTTGCTGCTGTTGAATATTGTGGTGGTGTTGTTATTGTTATTATTTATGTTGCAGTTGTTAGTAGTGGTGTTTTAGTTGTTGTTTGTGTTGTGGTTGGTGTTTATTGTTGTGGATGTTGGTATTTCTGGCAGTGTTATTGCCGTTGTTATACGTGGTGGTAATGGTGATTCGTTTCTCATTTCTTGTTGCTTACTTTGGTTGAAATCTGAAGGACTGGGGATCTTTGGCGAAGCCCATTCCCAGCCTTAGTCTTTCTACCCCAGCCCATGCAATCATTACTCCATTGTCTGTACACAGGTAAGGTGGTGGGCAGATGAGTTTATACTTGAATAGACTGGTGGTGAAGTCTAGAGCCTTGCGAATGTAATCGTTGCTGGCAACACCTCCGGAAACAACCTGTGGAAGAAAAATGTAATTTGTTTAGTTCAGATCTTTGAAGAAAACAGCCAAAGCATTAAAATTCATTTGAAATAAGAAAAAAAAGAGCTTTATATCAATAGCATATATCATAAAAACTGCTATTGTAAATAGGTAATAGTGAAATGTGTGATATTTTACATCCTACAGAGGAAGTCCATTTGAAACCAATCACTCCATTCTCAAAAAGTCAATTAAAAGTTTGCAATATTCTTTCATGGGTTGGCACATTTCATTGCAATGAAAATTAAACCCATTTCAGCAACCATCTGTACAAAAAATACAAAAAAGACCACCTAGCTAATAAGATTTGGGACCATGTCTAAATACAACCATCATGACATGACAGACAAAAGACTACTTGGATACCTACCAGGGTTTGTTTGCCTTCTGGAATCAGTCCAGTCTGCTGACAGAAGAGCATGGCCCTAGCGATCCGGATAACAAGGTGCTGGGTTGCTTTGTGCTGGAAGGATGCTGCAATGTCGCTGATGGTGGCTAGATGGTGGTCATCGGATGCAGTCAAACCTTGAGGGAAAGAAAGAGACAGAGAGATATTGAGAGAAACACCCTAGTCCCTACGTGCTTTGTGACAATGTGGTTTAATGACGTAATGTCACCGACGATGGCTAGGTGGTGGTCATCAGATGCAGTCAAACCTTGAGGGAAAGATAGAGACATAGAGACAAACTTCCTAGTCCCTCTGTGCTTTGTGACATTTTTGTTACAGGATGATGTAATGTCGCTGATAGTGACTAGATGGTGGTTATCGGATGCAGTCAAACCTTGAAGGAAAGAGAGAGTCAGAGAGACAATGAGAGAGACGTCCTAGTCCCTAGATGCTTTGTGACATTGAGGGTACAGGATGATGTAATATGTCAATGAGGGTAGCAACATAGTGATCACCTGAAGCAGACTGCAAGAGGACAGCCCTTAAATAAACATCTTTGAACAAAATTTTGAAGCCACGTGTTTGTGTAATTGCATATTAATGTACCAGAAAGATGCCACATTATCATGATACATAACTTTTCATATTTACTACTTAATCAATCATTTCTTGAAGAATAATTCTTTCAAAACAAAATTGTGTGAATACAGTACTCAACATTAAATATGGTACTAAATACCAGCCCTCCTGCATCTAATGTATGTTAATTATGCATTCAGTATATTTGTTTAATTTCGTTTATCATATTGTATCAAACCATATTATGTTCATGAAAATGTATGATGGAAAAAGAAAAAAAAAGATGCAGAAACCAATAAATCAAATCAAATCAAATCAAATCAAAATACAGTTAGCAACTAAAATATTCATACCCTTCCCAAGCTTTGTACTTGTTTGAGTATGTGAAAAATTGATTTGTCCCAATTAATGTTTCTTTAGAATGGGACATATTAAAGCTTACATCTAAAAGTTTGAAGTACTCAACAAAGGCCCTGACTCAACCAGTCCATCTTTTATTCCTGAGTCCATCTTTTATTCCTGAGTTACGAAAAATCACAATAAATGTCAAATTTACAAGTGTACGAATAATTTAGTCGTGAGATTTAGATGCAAGGCCTGACATACCTTGTCTGACTTCATGATGTTGTATGAGCCAGTTAGCCATGTTCTTTAGACCAGCAAAGGAGAAGTTACAATCCCTGTGTCTACTCATAGGCACTCCTCGCTCTACCAATAGCCTGAAGTTACCATTCTCAGCCATCTTTTCTATCGCTTGGCCTCCGCTCAGACCTAGGCAGTCAGGATGGTGCTGCAGCTTCAGTCGTCTAGCAACCTGTAGGAGAGAAGAGAGAGAGAGAAGAAGTAGGGAGGGAGAGAGGG
This sequence comes from Hemicentrotus pulcherrimus, assembly GCA_003118195.1. NCBI lineage: Eukaryota > Metazoa > Echinodermata > Echinoidea > Camarodonta > Strongylocentrotidae > Hemicentrotus > Hemicentrotus pulcherrimus. The sequence continues at coordinate 6,480 of BEXV01001903.1, read as the reverse complement.
AGAGAGAAGGGGGGGATAGAGATAGAGAAAAGAGTGAGAGAGAGAAAAGAGTGAGAGAGAGAAAAGAGAGGGAGAGAGAGAGAGAAAGAGAGCGAGAGAGATTAAAAGGGAAACGGGGTACAGAGGGGATACAAAAATATGAATTATACTCGTTCACTGTAGCATTCTCATCATAATCATAATCGTCATCAGACTCATCATAATTTAAACAATTTCAAAATGTCTACATATTATTGTCATCATTATTATTCATTATTTTCACCACTGTCATCATCATCATCATATTTTTAACATTATCATCAACATGATCATCATAATCAACATCTTCAAACTCAGCAATGCAAAGCCTGTCAAAATTTTGACAAAGAAAAGCACACTGAATGTCACAAGCTATTATTAGAAAAGTTATTTGCAATTACGGTATGCTCATTCCCATAAACATGACTAAGTTGTGATTTTCTTTCTTGATAATCTTACTTTCTTAAGATAATTCACAATCGCTTAGATTTTCCAACCACACTAAAAGGGGGATGTATTACCTTATCAAACGCCTCGCCAGGGGCATCATCCCAAGTCACTCCGAGAACCTTGAAATCTCCTACTCCTTTAGCTACAGCCAGGATGCAGTTACCCCCGGAAACCAGAAGCACCAGAAATGGGAAATCTACTCTGCAAACATAATACAAGAAACCTGTTAGACTTGTATACATTGATACACATGCACCTTACTCTCAAAACAAAAGATTTGAGTGATGCCAGGATAAGGGAAACCCCAAGTATATGAATTTTAGTTTTCTCATTATTTCATCTCTAATAATATCCAAATTCATTTGAAAGAGCACGGGCCTTCACATGATAGAATAAAAGAAAGCTAAGGGAGAGATAGGCATAGACCTTAGCTCTCTACCATTCTAACTGTAAGGGCATGAGCCTCCACATGACGGCTCGGAATAAGTGCAATATAAGAGAAAGATAAGTACGGATCTTACCTCTCTACCTTTCTAACTGTAAGGGCACGGGCCTTCAGATGATGGATGGGAATAAGTGGAAGATCAGAGAAAGATAAGTATGGATCTTACCTCTCTACCATTCTCACTGTAAGGGCATGAGCCTCCATATGACGGATGGGAATAAGTGGAAGATAAGAAAAAGATAAGTATGGATCTTACCTCTCTACCATTCTAACTGTAAGGGCATGAGCCTCCATATGATGGATGGGAATAAGAGGGAGATGTGGATGGCGGAGCAGCATATCCTTGGTATAGTCCAGACCAACCCGCAACGATAGAGGCATGCCGGGCATGGTGCTTAGTGCTACTGCTGACAGGTCCTAGATAGAAACAAAGAGAAAAGTAATGATAAAGAAACATAAACATAAACATCATCAAAATGATCAGGGCTCGATAGAAGCTAATAGAAGGTTTACCATGCTTATTCTTCCTAAGCTTTAAAAACGCTCTCATGGGGAATACGACACCGTTCAGGTGTTTACCCTATAACTGGCGTTGTCAATCACTAGGATTAGCCTTTAGTTTTATGACCAAAATGCCTTGTGTGATGCTTTGTATTTCCTCATTCATTCCTCCACAAGGTAAAGTCATTATCTCACTTTCCCTCACCCGAAGACTCTCCAAGAGACGAAAGGGTATTTCTTGATGGACCTACGGGTTCGCTGTGTGCAGATATGTAAGCACATTAATTCTATTTCCACCAAGTCTGGTGTCAGTGATTTATGGCCTTCTGCTCATGGGAACTGACTACCCACTCCCTTTAATATACTGACAATTTTTGTCCAACTTTTATTTTTCTGGTAATCCTCACAATTCCGTCATTCACTGCTCTTGATATTAGTCTGAATCTTTTTAGAATGATAAGTTGACCTTTAACCTTCATTTCAATCCCAGCATCCTTGATGGTCCCTTGAACCACGGGGTCAATGAACTGTCGGTGAAGGTCTTGGGCTAGAGGCGGAATGATACCTCCATTCCTAAAAGAAACACAAAAGGGGGGATTCCAGATGAAAAAGGTGTTTAAAGTGGATATTTAAAATCAATATCAGATGAAAGTGCCAATCATTATCATTATGTTATATTAGCCCACTGTCCACTGTAACCATGGTAGCTGTGTAGGCATTGAGAATGATAAAGTTTAGTACCCCACAGGTTGATATTCCAATCTTGTATAGCCCATAGCACGCTTTGAATTAACATTGAAATGCACTTTTAAAAACCTTTGAGTGAAACAGATTCCCCCCCCCCCCTTTTTAGGGGGTGGGGGTGTTTTTTACTCTCCTTAAGAGGCAATATAAAAATTTTACTTCTAAATAGTCTACAAAGAGATGATAAGTCATACAAAATCTAAAAGTAACAGTGCATAAAGAAAATCTAGGAATAGTACATCGTTTGGAAAGGAAACATCCTGTCAAAGGGAATATGTTTACCGTATGCACTAGCTTGATTTAACTTTGATTGTTTGAAAAAAGTGGAATATTCTGAATTGAAGTAAACAAGAGGAGTGTTTCACAAGGCTAAGAGCGACTTTAATTTGGACTTAACTATGGCAGGCCGTTCATGCCACTGTTTGCTCCGGTCACAAATCTACAGAATTTACATTGTTTAATAATTTTTTATTGAGGAAATAAATATTATCTAACGATCATAATGGTAACAGCAAACAGTTGGCATGAACGGCCTGCCATAGCTAAGTCCAACTTAAGGTCGATCTTAGTCTTTGTAAAACACTACCCAGGTCTTACTTTGCATGGATCCTCTTCTGTGTATGCAGCCTTTCAGCGAGGACCCTCCCAGTCTCATCCATCACAGCAGCTCCTGTATCATCACACGTCGTCTCAATCCCAAGCACCAGCCTGCTATGATGCCTCTCATATCTGCAAAGCTGCTTGGTGAGGTTGGATGATGGAGGACTACATCTTTGAAGGAGATGCAAAATGGGGGCTTTGATGAAGGTAGAGATGGTTGGTGCCAACATTTTGTTGTTGTCAACTTTCATCCACTTCTGATGATAGATAGAAAATGTTAAAGTAAATTAAGTAATAACTCACAGCAATGTGACTGTAATTTTTTTTTCATCTGCAGGTTTC
>BEXV01001902.1:55345-65887 GCA_003118195.1 Hemicentrotus pulcherrimus | reverse complement strand
CCCCCCCCCCCCCCCCGTTTGTACAATGATTAAGCGTTTGATCATGCTCAGATGTTGAATTGTTTTTTCGTTTATTTGTTTTTAAGATCTGCGTCTTGCTGGAGGAGAGTACTCCTCATCTGGAATTGTAGAGGTGTTCCACAATGACTCCTGGGAAACCTTATGTTTGACATCTGATGATAAAACCGAGGCCTACGCCATATGTAGCACACTTGGTTACGACTCATTTACCTTCACCGAGATAGACCTTGATAACAAGGTTTATGATTTCTCACGACTGCGCTTCTTCTGCGTCGGATTTGACTCCATCGCAGAATGCTTCTCATATCTAATACCAGACTCTGAAGAAGCAAGAACGTGTTCTAATGCTAAAAGTGTGCTTGGTGTGAATTGTAGACCGATCGGTAGGTGGCAGCTTATACATTCCATCTTTTCTTTCACTAAAAGAACAACCAGATTGCGTTCAGATTTATATTGGTGTTGAATTAAAGAAAATTGTATTTCAATTATGATAATAACGGTAACATGCATGAACAAACTATTCGTCTACACAAGGAGATTTAAGGGAATATATAGTTCTTACAGAGTATCTGTAAAGAGAGCAGTAGGGATCAACGGATGTTGACAAACAATATAAAATGACCCGCAAAAGGTTCAGACTGTTATATTTGTTCATATCCATGATACATATAATTAGAGTTTGAAGAGGATGTAGAGGACAAGTCATGCAAGAGGTTTTCGAATCATTCATAATTTTAGAGAGTATATAGGCCTTCGTGGATGGCAAAATGGCTGCAAATTGACAAGCTGTCTTTCATCTAAGGGCTCCCATGTCAAATTTACTTTTGTACTGACCCTATAACAGATTTTAAGTCAGTCTGATGAATTTCTTGACACATTTAACCTAGATATTATAATTACAATTCTAGTTTTGATATTGTTTAATTTATGACTATTTAAGGTAGAAGCGGCCATTTTGAATTGAAGGATGGCGGCCACCATAATTAGCATGTGGAAACATTTTGACCCCCATAACACGCGCGTGTTAAGCTGGCGTAATGAATTTCCTGACCCCAAAAGCCTAAATATAGATACATGTACCAACATTATTATTGATATGTCCTGATTCCTGGCTAGTTTCAGGTACTGGTGGCCATCATGGGCGTCGTTTGGAATACAACCTTTTTCCGATGGTCCTTCATTCTTAGGCTTTTAGTGTGTTATATCTGGCGCCGAAAACTCCTGGAAACAATTTTAAGATCCTTGATCGGAAGTTCTTAGGGTTTGAGCTATGTTTTTTAATATCTTGACTCGCCTAAAATGGTGGAGGTCGTGCACATGCTTGTATAAATTATAGTTATAAACGCTGATAAAATTTGTTGGCGATTCCACACAAAAATGTATGTTATTTTCATGAATATTGTAGATCTATGACATTTTCAGAAATGACAACTCCAACCACTCCGAAATATAATATAAAGCTCTTATATACTGACCGATATAATGGAATTTATCTTGCCATTAAAAAAACAAAAACATTTAATGTATTCCATTTGCCAGAAGTATGCAACATAAAATTTCCTATATATATTTATATATTTATTTTATTATTATTTCACGATATCATGCTTTAAGTTTTGAATTTGTATTATTATTTTCTCTAAACCCAGCTCCGTGCGAAGAAGAAGACTGTCCTGAAGGCAGTATCTGCGTAGAATCCGGACTGACGTCGACTTATGAATGTTTTGCAGTTTGTGTTCGTGTGCCACGTGCTATATGTCTCTATGAGGATATAGAGGATGAATGTTCATGGAATGGAGGTAACCAATATGCATGGCGCCCTCATATTTGCTCCTCCGATAAATGCTCCGAGTTAGGCTTTGGGTTGGAAATTTTTGTTAAGGCTAGGATTAGGGTTAGGTTTGGAATATATGTTTTAGGTTAGGATTATTATTAGGGTTAGAGTTGGAAAATAATCGATTATATTGGGAAATCAATTTCTCAAAAAAATGTGTAAGTAGACATTAATCAAAAGGTTACCTGATAAATGTATTTTGTTAGGATATGCTTCTTGGATTATAAGCAGTGCATTTTGTTAAACTAGTCCATATTATTGAATGAAATGTATTTTATTCTTATGATGGTATGTGAATAATAATTGCATTCTACTTTTAGCTGGCCGGAAAATAATCACAGAGACTTCCGAAATTAATTTAAATATTCTTGTGCGTTACCGTTTAAAGTGACATATTACATAAACATGATTTCAAAAGGCAATACATTCTCGAAAATCATTTCGATTATTTTGTGGAACATCACCTAATTTTTTTTCTTCCTACAAGGTTCATTTGATTACCTTTTGTTTGAGGAGGGGTACATCAACTTAAATATGCCTCTATTTATTGTTTTATTTACTGGTGATCTCTTTTTCTTTCTTTTTTCTTGTCAGAAATACCTTTTACGACGTCTGAAAACTATCATAGCTATTACGATTCGACTTCGGTCTCTTTCTCATATACATCGGAAACTTACCCGTGGCACTCAAGATCTTGGAGTTCCTCTTCCACTCTGTCCCCCTCAACACAGCATGCAACATTCAGTATGACAGAAAGTTCTGAAAGCCCAACGAATTCAGCACCCTCTTCAAGCCAATCACCCTCAATTAACACCATCTCTGATTACCGCCATTCGAGACTGTCTGGTTCGTTTTCATTCAATAGTACTGGAGCTGAGATTTCAAAGTGCCTATACAACTTGTTCTTACCCAATGCAAGGCAGTTTGTACTAATTCTCAATAGCACCAATTACAACCCAGAACATGTTGAGATTAAAGTGTATAAGGGTTATCAATTTAGCCGAGCGAACACTGTATATATTAGCCATCCCCAAAATCAAGTTCCAAGTTATCTATGGGTCGATTATTTCAGCGTCTGGATAGAGGTTATTTCCATTGCAGCTAACTCAACTATGGATATAGATTACGTAGCAGGTGAGTCATGAATGATGAAAACAATTTATTCAGACCCTAACATGTATTTTCGTTGTTCCCATAACTTATAGTATATAGCGGGTTTTTTTTTTTTTTGTTAACGATTCGCTTAACACATACCTCGGTCATCGAAATAATGCAAATTCTCCCCTCCGCGGGGAGCTTTCCAGCCAGGCACTATTTTACAGAGTTTCCCATCATATCGCTACCTATTTAACACACTGATGAAAAGTGGCAATTGTAGATTAGTGCCTGAAATCAAGAGAATGACCAGCTATACCACAACGCCTCTACGAATGGAGGGGTCATGGATTATGGTATATTACAGCGATGGAGTTAGAAGTCTTCTGGACTGCTGTGAATAGTTTACCATCAAACACCAACAAAAAAGGTACTTTTGAAAACAGGCCACTTGAAGGGGATTTCTTAAAAGTTTGAAAGATTGCCCCCCCCCCCACCCCCATTAATACATTGTATCATCATAGATCATTTTCTGCAGTTCTTTCAGTCTTTATATTGACATTTCTCTTCTTATCATCCTGCTTCCCGCTGCTATGTCTTTAAAATTTACAGATTGTACACATGACATCTTCCACACTTCAGGTAAGCCACGAACATCATTTCTCAGTGAATTACTTAATTTCGCGTATTAATAATAATGATAATAATGGTGGCTTCTTATATAGCACACATGTCCGTTACGTTGTGACGCTCCTGGCGCTGGCCCAATAATATTACCCTGGCTTTAGCAAGGGAGCCACTGCGGCGCTCTAGCATTTCAAGGAATAAGTTCCTGCAAGGTACCCATTTACAACACCTGGGTTGAGTGTGGCAAATGTAGATCAATGTCTTGCCGAAGGACATTAGTGCCACGGAGGGAACTCGAACCGCGGACCTTAAGATCGACATCACATCGACGTATCCACTCGACCACGAAACCTCTAGACCATACCACTTTCGCTATTCTATTTTTTTTTTGGAAATAGACAATAACAAAGAGTATAAGTATTGTAGAAAATCTCTCATATTTATGTTTTTATCATATTTTTAAAGATTTCTAATATATATATATATATATATATATATATATGTATATACTCATATAAATGCGTTTAAATAGTTTATTTCATCATGAGATTCAAATTTATTATGCTCCGTATCATCAAGATTATGAATCAAAAGATTGAAAAAGACCTTTTCGTAATTTAACCAAATTAAATGCATTATACTTCTTTATATAGTGCCTTGATATGAAAGATTATACATCTGTTACGAATGATTGCAAACATTATTTGTTGCTAGGTAGGATACACATTATAGCTTTCCCTACCTAACAAAATGTCATTTATGCAGTTTGCATTCTGCCTTTTGTAATACAATTATTTGTAACAGGTGGGTGAAGTTATTTGTAATCGAGGCATTTTGCAAAGACGTACATTATGTATTACATTTGGTTACATTACGAAAATGGCGTTTTTACATGAAAGCAGATCAATGTAACTTTCCGCTGGGGATGGAAGCAACATGGATCACAAATGCCCAGATCACATCTAGCAGCAGAATTGATGGAGATCATACTGCTCACCATGCAAGGTTATACGGCCCTTCTGCATGGATGCCAGATCCTTCAGATACAGAACCTTTTATTGAGGTAAGCTTGTTCACTAATAACTCTCCTCTTAATTTCACCCGCTTCTGAAACTGTTTACTAAATGTACTTAATTTTATGATTTTTTTCCAGAACCATTTGTTTCTAACTATTATTTAGACTCACCTGCTCCACTTTGCATAAATCAATTGCTGCTATGTCTGGCAAGCCTCTGGCAAGCTTTTGAATATATATTGCGTCCCAGAAAAACGAAACCGAGAATAATCGATGTTTTATCATAACTTAATCACAATTATACTTAATGAATGACCCATGCTTGTAAAGCTTTGATCCTCTTCTTTCATTTAATGCAACTTATATAAGTTATTTAAAACACTTTGAAGAGAGGAAACCAAAAAGTCATTTGGCGGGCGGTATCTGAATTTCAAGAAAAAATCACATTTCTAGAAAGTTCATTGTCCTCCCTTTTATATGACACCTCAATCGAAAAAAATGGTCCAAGAATAACAAAGTTCTTTTCGTTTAAAGTAATGCTTGCATTTTCATAATTGATTAAACCAGGAAGCCTTTTTGTTGGGGGGGGGGGTAAGCAAAGTTAATCCTGAATATCTTTCCCTCAGGAAATTCATTGGAGACGTTATTTTCATTCATTACAGCTTCCTAGTTTAAACAAATCAGGCCCGCCAAATGACTTTTTGGTTTCCTCTATTCAAATTTTAAATCATTCATGCGTGGAATATGCATCATATAAGTTGCATCAAATGATAGAAGAGGATCTAAGCTGTACAAGCATGTGTCATTTATTAAGTATAATTCGGATTAAGTTATGATAAAACATCGATTATTCTCGGTTTCGTTTTTTTCTGGGACGCACTGTGTAGGCCGCGCCCCAAATTAGTAGACTGGTCTATTTTGCAATTCATTTCCTTCTATCATATTGGTGTTATTTTGACAGAGTAATGTCTATATTAGCAAAATGAAAGGGTGGCGAGAGGAGGGAATAAGAGATCGTATCTTTCCCATCCCTTGAACCGATACAAATCATAAATGAACATCACTTGCATAATTAAAATGAGAAAATTCGGAGAAGGGAATAAGATGCAGTAGATGAGGTAGTGAATGGTAATTATAACTGTCAGTCAGTTATTAAGCTAATCTTTTATTTTGAGTCTACAATTGTGTAGCGTTAGTGTCATTCACAACAAATCTACGAACGGTAACACATGTACCTCTAAAAAAATAATCAAAATTACAAGTTGATATATGAAACAACTAACATCACTCTTTATAACAAGCTGATATTGTCGCCTTCGTCCAGGGCTATAAGCTTATCTATCGATATGCTTGACTATTTTGATAATTTTTTTTATTTGGTTTCATTTGATTTCTTTCAAGACCAATTTTAACGAAAGTCATAATTGACCTGGGCACTTCCCTGGCATTTTTAATTTCCAAATGTTTAAGGTAATGACGACGTTAATGAGTGTTTATAAAGCCCTCTTGAGCATTATGCGTAATGCATGTTTAAGGTTCTAGGAGAGAACATAAAATACAAATATCAACGTAAATTGGAATGCAGAGTACATCGTTTACCTAATTTTTTTTTTATAATCCATACTGTTATGTCTTTTGTGTATTGGATATATATAAATGGATATAAACGCAATAATGCACTGAATAAAATGCACTTTTCCCCGATAGATTTCATTAGAAGAAGATTATGAAGTAACGGGTCTCGTCATTCAAGGTGGAGGAGGAGACAATCGGTTCTGGGTTAAAGCATTCACTCTAGAGTACGGGGTGCAAGGAGAGTTGGTTTATATTCTTGATCCACACAAGCCAAGGAACAGTGGAACGGTAAGATACCAAGACTATTCTCATCCATATCCATGAAATACATCACATGAGAACGACAGCCCACTAGACGGATATTTAATGACTTTCTGGTGAATTCCAAAAAGGTTGTCGGATTTGTGGGCTGCCAATCGCACGAACCCTCTCTGGAAACTTTTCAAAAGGGCTGCGAGAGTGACTTGGTTGGTCTTGCGGTTTGTTGCCCTCCATCGCTGCGACAGGTTTTCTTCACATGCAACACCATATTTATATTAGACGCAAATCTAAGAGTCTTTGGTGTATTCGCAGCAGTGGGCAAAGAATAAAGAATAAAACATATGTTTTTTCATCTGTTTCTTCAAAAAATGAAAACTCTGATTTAAAAAATCATTGAATCATATTATTAATTCCAGAAACGACCATTAATTTATGATATTAATGTTGGATATACATTGATGGATTTATTACATGGATGTTTGTGTCGTACGGGTCATATTGCAGTGAAATTGCCTTAATGGTTTAGAACATAATGGGCGTTGAATAGGATCCATGAGGGACACCATATTCCAGATCGAAGATTTAAAGAGTATCGACAAATTTGAATATGTTAGTAAACCGGTATATTGTTAAGAGCTCATCTCGAAAAGGACGTAATTCTTAATTGCATTCTTTGATGCGGTTTGATTATTGGGATTATTTATTCATGCCGATTGGAGATAAGCTTGCCACAACAGCAATCTACAGCAATTCAGATAGGCCTAACATGGTCAGAATGCATATCTGGCGGTTAATTTTTTTAACTCACGCTCCATTTCCCCTCTCTACAGTTTTGCCAAATAGCCTCTTTCCCTTTTTCGATGAACTCCTTGATCTGACGGACAGGTTATGACATCTATCAAGACTGGAAGAAGTGGTTCGAGACAGCTCATGATCTCACAACCAAATACCTTGTACTTGAAGATTTCTCCTTTCACTTTATTAATCCATCATTTACTCCATGAATATCCAATCTCCCTTGTAACAGTCTAAATAAATCTCTTCTGTACAGAACATTCAACTCTTTGAAGGTAATTCAGAATACTACTGTGCCAAATATATCTACTCACTTCCACCTGGCCTCATCACTAACCGCCTTCGTCTAAGACCTGTCCAGGAAACACCCATTGCCTTGAGGTTAGAGGTGCTTGGATGTCGACCAAACGGTAATGACATTGAGGTCATAGTTTCGTAAGAGAGGGGGGGGGGTAGTGAGGGTCTGCTTTTTTCTTTTTTTGCTCTCGGAAATTTGAGAATTTGCACACCCTCCTCTTGAGCGCCAGGGGGGTGCCCAACCCCCCCACCCCCCCCAAAAAAAAAAAATTAATTAATTAATAAATAAGGTAAAAATCACGTGATTTTACATGATTTTTTCTCCGCCACAGAGGATATTGGTTCATTCCAAAATTAATTTTACATTTAGATATGTAGATTAAAAGCAAGCAGTCGTAGCACTACAGGCTTATGAATCTCACATTGTACCATTGTTTTTTTATTCGCCATCTCTTCACCTGTTTCAGGGTGTAATGTCTCTGAATCAAGCTACGACGAGAGTCAGATTCTTCATTCTCAACGAGTTCAGCCAGGTGATAGATCCTTTGAACCTGGGAACGGAACTTCTCGGCACTGGTCGGTAAGAAAGCTTTCTCAAGGCTTCTTTTATGACGTGGTAAACCGTGATGAAATGCTCGAGACAATGAAGAGGTGGGGAATGGAATACCATTATGGTACGAAAGTCAGTAACCTTTCGGAAGAGGGAAAATGCTGACTTTCATAAATGATGATGATGATCATCATGAAATAAAGACATTTTGAAAATGTGGTCATTAAGGTGATTAATCGGAATAAACAGAAATTAAATAAATGCGGAACAGTAAAATTGATTTGCAATAAGCATCGAAATTAAGGAAGTCATTTATTGTTCTGTATAAATCTTATCACGGTGATTTTCTTTTCTTTTCTTTTCACTGGTAGACTGACTATTCAGAGCCGAGAACTATTAATAGAATTGTCTCTAGAAAGTGCCTCGGTCGGGATGGACTTTCTCAATTTGATCTGATGTGGACTACTGATAAACCAGGAACAAATTCAAGTGCTTTCTCGGTCAGCAGCAAGGTAAGCAGGGTCAGGATTCAATCAAAAGAGATATTTCAACAAATTTACATTGAATATATTACAGAAATATTAAACTCTTATCTGTATTGACAAAGTAATTTTGCCAAGTTAACGTTTTCATAAGAGATGCTAGTCTGAATAGACCATTTTTAATAATATAATCCAAATCGATGCATTAATCTTTGTTTATTGCCTCGTTTTTTATTAATGAATTCCCATGTTTTCACAAAATTATGTCAATAGTCATAATACGAATTTCATACATGAGTTGTTTCTACATGTAGGTAGTACCGATATCATTGCATGCCCTAACAAACGTAACGTAACGTAATGTAATGTATGCAATTATCACCATTAAAATACAAGTATTCATAACAAATAAATGAATAGGTTGCACCAGTGAACTTCACAAATACTCATTCACTCAATATTATTACATTTTATATGAGAAATTGTCTATTGGTGTGAGATAACACTGCAAATGAAATATACCGTAAAAGTATTGATTGCAGTGACTGTTCTCAAAACTGAGTAAAACAAACCTTACGTGGTGTAAAATTTTAGCCATTACACATGAATATTACTTTCTTATGCTCGACAAGCGTAAATTTAACCCAACTTTTTTAAGAGCACTGCAATATCCATAGCAATAACTAGACGCAACTATATTTTAGGAGAAAACAAATCACAGCTTGTGTTAAATAGAAAGAATAGAAAATGAAAAAAAAATCCCATTAATCTTTTTTTTTTTGCAGCAATTTGTTATAAAGTTTATTTATTTAGTTACCAAACAGATTCGATATTTAAACTTTGTCAATTTTTACTATCTGCATGAATGGGTAATATCACCTTAAAAATTAATCTCTACTTAAGAAAATGTTTAACAATTCTTAGCCTTTTATTATCAAATTTTTTTGTTGTTATTATCAATATTATTATTAATATCATTATTCAAATATTATTATTATAAGTAGAAGTAACAGTGGTAGTAGAAAAAGAAGTAGTGGTAAAAGTAGTAGTTATATATGTGTTGTAGTGGTTGTTTCTTAAATTTTGCCCATTTCTTTCTGTCGTTAGCTCGATTTTCGCTACCAGGGCACTCCTTGGGCTCAGATTGAATTCAATCCACCCATTACGAATGTCTATCACCTTCGCATATATCCTACCAAATGGACTGGGAATCAACCGTGTCTGCAGATAAAAGTGTTTGGATGTCCCACCAATGACAGTAAGTAAAGTACCTTATAGAGGAACCGATGTTGTATACTAGGAACGATGTGGTCTATCAATCAGACACGTTCGACCAAGAAGTTAGTAACTTCTTGGGTCAACTATGGCAAACTGCTAAAAAAAACTGCAAAAAGTGAAAATGAATGTAGAACCCGAGGAATTCACTGTAAGGCAGTATTAACAAATAAAGTGTGACGAAAATCAACCGCCGCTATTAATATGTATTTTGATCAGAAGAAATTTTGATACATACGTCATATTGCAGATTTTTGCCACATCATCACTTTTGAAATGATGGATCAACTGTAGGCGAACTTTGCAAGATTTTCTCTGACGTCTTTTGTACACACTGGATCGCATTGAACGATGAGGGCTCTATATTCACTGAGAGTTATTCGCAGCTTCGAAGTATTTGCCCGATAGCGGTTTTTTTTAAAGTTTTGTCAGATTATCCGTTTGTGGGTTACAATCATGATCAGGTGAAAATTGCACCCCACGCCAGTGTTGTAAAGTTAATCCTGAGCAAAACGCTATACCTAAACATAAACCTAACCGAAAACGTAATTGCAGCCTTAACCCGAGCCCTCTTAGACAAAATAAAGCCCCGAGCAATTTTGCCGACGCATTATGTAGAAGCATCATATCATATTGGTGAAGGATCTTGACCCCAATACGAAAGGACCTGTGTACGATCCTTGCGGACACTTTTTTTTTTTTTTTTTTTTTTTTT
>BEXV01001902.1:20829-34489 GCA_003118195.1 Hemicentrotus pulcherrimus | reverse complement strand
TCTCTCTCTCTCTCTCTTCTCTCTGTCCTCCCTCTCTGTCTGTCTCTCTCTCTGTGACTCTCTCAGTATTTATCTCTCTTTCTCTCTCTCTCTCTCTCTCTCTCTCTATGTAACTCTCTTTTCCCTTTCTGTAACTCTCTCCATATTTATCTCTCTCTCTCTCTATGTAACTCTCTTTTCTCCTATGTAACTACCTCACACACACTTTCCCTCTCAGTCTCTCTCTCTCTCTCTTTTTCCCTCTCTGTAACTCTCTCAGTATTTAGCTCTCTCTCTCTCTCTCTCTATGTACATCTCTTTTCTCCTATGTAACTACCTCACACACACTTTCCCTCTCAGTCTCTCTCTCTCTCTCTCTTTCCCTCTCGGTAACTCTCTCATTATTTATCTCTCTCTCTCTCTCTATCTCTCTATGTAACTCTCTTTTCCCTCTCTGTTACTCTCTAGATATTTATCTCTCTCTCTCTCTATGTAACTCGGTTTTCTCCTCTGTAACTACCTCACAAACACTTTCCCTCTCTGTCTCTCTCTGTCTCTCTCTCTTCCTTTCCCTCTCCGTAACTCTCTCAGTATTTATATCTCCTTCTCTCTCTCTCTCTCTCTCTGTAACTCTCTCAGTATTTATCTCTCTTTCTCTCTCTCTCTTTCTATGTAACTCTCCTTTCCCTCTCTGTAACCCTCTCAGTATTTAGCTCTCTTATCTCTCTCTCTCTCTCTCTCTCTCTCTCTCTCTCTCTATGTAACTCTCTTTTCTCCTCTGTAACTACCTCACACACACTTTCCCTCGTAGTTATTTATTTCACTCCTTCCGCTTTTATTATTTTCATGAAAATGCTTGTCTTTTCTAAACTCGAGTTCAAGATTTAACTTTTAAAAATACAAAATATGATTCGTTGGTTCACATATATTATTAATGTTCACTTCATCTTAAAGATACCTCTAAGTAATCTAAAATTCATGTCATGGAATGATACACAAACGGTATCACTCTCATATTCTAGTGAATACAGATTTGTCCACCTTTTGTTATAGTTCACTTTACTCGTTAATTAACAGAATATTGGCATTTGATCTAGGAGGCTATTGCTAAGAAAGTAACGTTTTTGAAAACCATACCTGCCTCCAATATTGTATTTTGTAAAGTAATATTTAGCCTTAAATATGTTGGGTTATTTCAAATTCTGATTCGCCGTTATGAAAGTTCTTAGTGTCATAGATTTGTGCTAGATTTAATGCACGGCTCCCAGCAATACTGACTAAATCGACTTCTCGATAAAAAATAAACAATCAGTCAAATACATCTAATAATGGATGTTTTTTAGTCTTTCCGAGTGAATGCAGAGATGGCGAGTTCTTTTGTGGTGATGTTGAAAAGTGTATCGATACCAGCAAGAGGTGTAACTTGATAGTAGACTGTCCGACTGCAGAAGGAGGAGACGAGCTGTATTGCCACGATGGTATGCGATACAAGAACACACTCACATGATTACTAATAATAAAATGAACCGAAATGTGATAAGCCTACAAAATATCAACGCTTTCTCTCTCGAATACTTTGATTTCTCTGTTTCTCCTGTCTGAAAAAGTCAAACAAGTTTGTTTTTCTGGTCAAATTGGTTGAGGTTGATATGTCTAAAGCGTCGAACGGGATTAATACAAATTTTAGAGATTAAAACAAATGCTTGAAGAACGTCCTTTCTTGATTTTAACAATGTATTCTTATCTTTGGGTTTTATTTATTTCACATGCATTCATTGATTGAAATAAACAATTTGACTGTTTATAATAAATTATTTATGTTTTTTTGTATTGCAACGATAAAACGTTTATAAAATTCAGCTGGTAATATATGCGTTTATGTTTTTTTGTGATGACATATGAAAATGCCATTTGAGGCACAGCATGTACTTGTAAAGCCCTTTTTCGGAATTAATGGAATCGAAGATTGTAATATTTTCAAAGGAGTGGTATACGTTTACCTAAGTGTCCGTTTTCATTGTTTGTTTATTTTCGTTTGTTTTCTTTAGTTTAGTTTTTGATCGTTACAGTATTTTGCCTGACAGTTTATTGCCATTTCCGATTTGCTTCGTTATAACGTAGTGTATATGTCATCGTCTTAAGATAATTATTATCTTCTTATAAATATTATCTATACGTACAGAATATGAAAAGAAGAGGAACGTCCAGTGCTATAGCGGAGCATGGCTACCTTCGTATGCTAAATGCGATGGACTGGTGGATTGCTTGGGAAATGGTTTTGAAGATGAAACGGAATGTGGTAAGAAACTTTGCTTTTTGTTTAATCTTTACTTGAACTTCCTCATTTACTTCTGTAAAATTCTAGTATAGTTTAGGACTTTATTGGTGTTATTTTGAAGGCTTGAACCATATTATCAATGTTCAGGCTAGTTATGTTTAGGTAAATTATTCATGAATGTAAAAGATGATATAATAAGACATGATAACATCCATCTCATAGATTAGTAGTATAGAAGTAGCTGTAGTAGAAGAATTGTTAGTAGTAGTAGTAGTAGTAGTAGTAGTAGTAGTAGGGGTAGAAGTAGTAGTAGTAGTAGTAGTAGTAGTAGTAATAGAAGTAGTTGTAGTAGTAGTAGGAAAGTAGTAGTAGTAGTATAGTAGTGATACAAGTAGTAAAATTATAAATTAGTATTATTTCTTAAGACATCAATTGTATAGCACATATTGCAAAAGTCTATAAGTGCGGAGAAAATAATTACCAATCAGAAAATTAGGTATTGTTAGGAAAAACTCCTTGCATTTCCGTTACCTTAACAACTTATACTGATGACCCACATTATTCACAATATATGTAATGTGTCAAATGGGTGTATTGATTGAGATTAAGGTGATCGAAAATCATTAAAATGATAGGCTTTACAATGATGATGAAGGTATTACTTTTTGTGCTTCTCTCAGGTGACGCTCCTTGTAATGAACCAGATGATTTCCGCTGTTTAAGTGGGGTATGCATTAATACATCGCACAAGTGTATATTTGATTTGGATGAGCTAGGCTATGTGAAAGGATGCCGTGATGTATCACATCTCCGGGACAGTTTATGTGGTAAGGCTGCAAAGACAATTGCTTCTTGATGTTTCACATTCGATTTGGTGAAAAAAGGGTTTAATGCACAGCTCATCAAAAATATTTGATTTGATATTTTTTTTAAGGAAACATTTAACTAATTAAATATGCTAAAAGTACCACCGTACAAACCATGTCCATGGCGTTTTTTGTTTTGTTTTCGAAGTCTTGTATAGTAGGCCTACTCATATAAAACATTATTGCAAGGTAAGGTTATCGAAATCAATAAGAAACAACATTTTCATTTCATCCAACGTGAATGAAAGCAACTTACTATGTAGAAATGGTATAACAAAATGTTTGANCCTTTCGAAAAATATCACTTTGGTGTTAAATGTTTCCCTTTAACAGATCTTGATACGACCAAAATTTCTGATAATGTTATATTTTGTTTTGATCAATTTGGATTTTCAGCGGATTTCGAATGCCCAGACTATCACTACAAGTGTCCATCATCCTACTGCATTCCTTTGCGATATAGGTGTGATTCTATCAACCAATGTCCATACGGTGAAGATGAGGCAGTATGTGGAGGTGAGATAATTATAAGAGCGTTTCTTTTTTAATAAGGTATTTTACCTTTTAAAGGCAGGGTATTCTACTAACACTACTTCAGATTTACGTATACTTCCATTTGCTGTTTACAATGTCCCGATGTGTCGACAGCCATGTCCCACAATATATATCAATTTGGCTGGTTTAAAACGATTTAACAAAAAATGGAAATAAGAATTACCTTCAACGCGTTAAAGGCTCTCGATCTCTAACTCAAGTTTGCAATATTCAGAATGCGCCTTGTCATTGATGTTGATCTTTCGTATAAAAGAGTACCTTCCCTTTTAACCAAATAGGAAAAGTTTTTCCCAGGTGCATTGAGAAAAAGAAATATTCATACAATAGTTACAAGATATCAAAAGCTGTATTTGGGTTCAGTGACTACTTTCACTGCTACAAGCTCATTGGTCGAGCGTCAATTTTGTTCCTTACCAATTGTTTTTTTTTTTCTTTTTGGAGGGGGTATTGTCATTGAGATCCTCTTTGGTGCCAGGCATGTGTCAGTTTAAGTTTATTTTGGAAGTTCTAAAGTACAAATTTTATTATTTTTAAAAACCGAGGTGATGAACACTTAGTACACCGGATGTGACGTTCAAAACACCCGGCGAGATACACCAAACGGTCTACCAAGAATCTGCGTAGAAATAGAAGTAGAATGCATTTCCCGGAATACCTTTTCTCTTTATTGCAGACTTGTACCTTGGATATCCTGCGCCATGCCCCTCCCGCTCCTACAAGTGTCGGACTTACAATAAGTGTGTGGCTCCATCTGAGATGTGTGATGGAATCAAGCATTGTCATGATGGTGACGATGAGCTCTTCTGTGGTAAGATGATGACATATCAAGTATTTATTGTCCACAGTGTAGATAGAAAGAAATAATAAATGGTTCAAACATATATGTAGTAATAACTATGTAATCATTGCGTTCTACTATGTTCTGCTTTTCTGTGGTTCAGATGCGAAAGTATACTCGATATATTTTTGTCCCTTTACTTACCCAAAACATGGATACTACCTGTACCTGTAGTTTTTGAATATATAAATAAGGAAATGCGATATCATCTTCAAGTTCTTCTTGTGGATGTGAGTCTTATTCTTCCAGGACTTTTTAAACAGTTATCATCCTTTTTTAATTATTTATTTTACATTTTAACAAAATTTGGTATAGAACCAAACATAATATTTTTAAAAGGGATCCTAATATCAATTCGTTTCAGTTAGTTCTGAAAATATATTTTTATCTGCTAAACAAAGGCCCTGGTGGTGAATTTCATATTCACCGGATACCTGTTTGTACATTTTAGTAATGAATGTTATAACAAAATATTGATACAGTTTTCGACAGTTTCTTTAATCTCTATTTTTTTCAGATGTTGTATGTCCCAGTGAGTGTGATTGTACTGGTCTCACCATGAGATGCAATTTTGTATCAACTAACGGACATGTAAGATTTCCACACAACACCAGAAAGATGTAAGTTATGTACGATTTCCACTTGCTTTGTAATATCATTCATAGTCCATATTGCGTAAATAAACCTCAATCACAAAATCACAAAATCTTTGCCTAACTAATATTTATTAGCAAGATATGATCAATTTTTGTCGAGCAAAAACAGGCTAAGAAAATGAACCAACATCAGCTTGGATTCAAATCTGTATTGACTAGTTTTATTGGACAGATTGTGTCCATCCGATATATCCTATGTGCAGTAACTAATTCAATAATAGATGCAAGTATTGTTTGCCATTTAAGTCCAACTTTCCCATTTGTCATCTAATTTTCATATCTGATTCGACTGACCAAAATACATGATTTTAAGTCCAACTTTCCCATTTGTCATCGAATTTTCATATCTGATTCGACTGACCAAACTGGGCTAAGTTTGCTAAAACGTTCATAAGTTCACAATGTTCAGCTCTCTGACAGGTGAATACAGTGTTCCAATTATTCATGTATGTTTTTTTCCAACAAAGCATGAATAATATTCAAGTACTTAAGGTAACAACGAAGTTCGGAATTAACATAATCATAAACATAAATTGAAAGGAACTAGTTTTGCTTAGTTATAGGATATGTAAACAAAATATTCTCCTGCTCTATCCAATCCAATCCAATCCAGTCCACAATATATTTGATAAAGCGCCTTTTCCTTGCAGTTACAAAGCGCTGCACACACTCCACAATGTTTTGGCCACTTAAAACAAAAGTTAGGCACTTCTCAGAGATCAACAAAGTATATTTAGGTTGGTAATAAAGTAATTTCTAGCTGAATAGATGTGACTTGAGTAGTTTCTTGAACTGGTCAACAGATGAGGCCGTCTGCACAGCAATAGGTAGCTGGTTCCACAGTTTTGCAGCAACCGATGGAAAAGACAATTCACCAGCACGTTTCTTAGAGAGACACTATCCATGTGTTAAAGGTATTGATATTATTGACTAACTAATATTGAACGTATTTTGTTACTTTCATTGTAGTGTCATCTCACTCAACTATGATGTTCAGTTGGAACTAAGGGCGGAATCCAATTCAAGGATCTTCACTCGAAGCATGAATGAAACTGGTGATAATCGTGCGAAAACTGTGTCTTTCTGGCCATCTGACTATATTCACTTGGTTGAATTGTAAGTTACTAATTTATTTCGAGTTATGTTTTATCAAATACTAAAATTGTTCATATAGTGTCATATGAGAGCCACGGGTTTCGACCCCTGAATTTTGGTAGACCAAATATTTGGGCAACTTTCACTACTGGATTATTTAAGAGGGCACAGTCAGCCGCCTCACCCTCCAGAAATGATTATGACTTTTATCTACTGAGAACACTAAAGATCAATTGTTATTTTGCTTGTTAACGATTTTGTTTAGGCCTATTTGTTATATTCACTTTATAATCTGGAAACAAGATGGTTCATTTATATTCCTAATATGTGTAAGAATGTTAATAGCGGTGCTAAGCATTTTAAGACATCACTGGAATCATTTAGGAGGTCTTCTCATTAGATTTCTCACTGCATTTATATAGTTGGACAGATAAAATGACCGAAAACGAAATGACAAACAAAAACAAAGAACATATCGCCTTCAAGAAATCTAGAATGCCTTGTAAGATGAAGCTAGAAAAGTCGAAGGCGTATGTTGCAAGAAATATGATAAATCCCACAATTTAACCGAGCTATGGTTTAAGATATTTCACCTTATATATCCTTGATATTTGCCATTCAATTTCCATAGAGACATATCTAACACCGATTTGAGGGAGATACCAGAAAAAGCCTTTCTGGGGACAAGGAATTTGCGTAATCTGTAAGTATTTCAACTCTAAATTTCTAGTCTCCACAACGTTGTTAAATTACATGTACTTTAGTATTACTTTGAACTTGTATACAGTGATATGATTTACAGTCTTATGCCTACTTATACATATTCAGCTGCATACAAATACAAATAAGATATCAAGTCAGTCGATTGTTCAAGGTTTAACCTGAAGTAGAAGAGAAACAGCCTTCGGTCGAAGCAGTTATTAGTACCGATATTGCTTCTTCCTTCCTTTCAGCCAGAGAGTCAGACATTGTTTATATTTGGGCAGAAATCTACAGACTAACCATCAGCATCATTTTGAGATGGACATGTCCAAATATTACTGTCAATCGTCATGGTTGGGTACCAGCCACGTTACAATAATGATTATTTTATTGATGCACTGTTCCAATACTATCTCATAGAATTTTCTTTATTTTCTATACCTCTAACGTTGGAAACTAAAATTTCCTTATTGTTTTGCCTTTCATTCACAGGAACGTCTCGATGAACCCAGTGTTAGCTATTGAAGCAGCAGTGATATATAATCTTACAAGACTATCTGTGTTGTAAGTAAAAACGACTAAGCTGATAGCTATCTTATGAGAACAATCATAGTTTTATAGTGGCAACATTTCTTTTTCATGTTCCTTACATTGAAAAAACAAAAACTCCTTTGTAATTAACAGAATTTGTACTTCATACGCTTAATATCGCCTTATAGATTCTGTGTTAAACTGTCTAATTTGACATAGTATTACAAGTTTTTTTGACCAAAGTTTGTTTTGTTAATCAATAAGTAAATCCAATGTTTTCTTCGGAGGCTTGATCGTGACTCTACGTCTTAACTTGACTTTTTTTTTAATAAAATTATTTATTTCACTGAATACTGTTGTTCAAGTTACATATTTATGTTTGTTCATTTTAAAATACCGTTCCATTTGGGGTTATGAATAGTTTTCAGTACACTTTGCACAAGAAAAAGAATGAGATGTAATGCCACAAAAGGTCGTTAAACACACGTTGGAAATGCGGGGAATGATAGTAGCATTCCATTATGAATATTTCCACGGATTGATCCATCATTCCGCAGCGTATGTTCAGGGTATTTTCATTTTCTTTTCTTTCCTTTTTTTATTTCTAGTGACATATTTGGAATCAACATCAAATCAAGTAATGCAGAAGTTGCCGAGGCATTTAGGACACTTGTAAATCTGAAAAGATTGTAAGTCACATCCTCATTTTTTCATATGTACTTATATATACTTATCTAGTAGAGAAGGGTATACTTTAGGATATTAATCTTATTCTTTTTCATTGAACATTAAAGACCATATCCGAACTGAAAATGAAAAGGATTAATTATATATCAACGGAAAGCTTTTAAGCCATAGATTACTGATAGAAAGATGATTGCATTGTTATGAGGTAACTTATTTGTCATTAAACCATAAATTCAAGAGGGTTTGAATTTCTGCCGCGGTACAATAAGTTCATTGTGGTAATATAAATATTGATCTCTTTTTGCCACTCTCGAGCCAGGTTAAGATAACGATTATACGGTAGGAGAAAGTTCAACACCTTTACAATGAAGCTCAGCTAATTCGGGATAATATCAAATATGTCCAACAGCATTGTTAAACTAGAGAGAATATTTTTAGAATGTACTTTAAAACTTGTAATGCTGATATTACCAATGCTTTGAAATATACCAAAACAAATGAAAGTATACAGGTCTTTCATTTCCTGTTTTACTTCTACAATATAAGGAGAACTGTTTAACTAGTCTCGATTATATGTTTATTCATTCTTCACTTGTGCCTGTTACAGAAGAACCGATGAGTTTGGCTTTTGTTGTCTCGCAAAAACTGCCTTATGTGAAGGATACACGAACCGGTTTTCATCATGTGCTGATCTTCTCAAAGACGTTTCACTTCGAGCTTTTATGTGGATCTTGGGTCTTAGTGCTCTGGTCGGTAACGCCTTGGCCTTAGGTGCTCGCTTCGTCCGACGAAAACAAGCTGGTCAAAATCGTATCCAGGTGATTTAATGTTTCCCTTATTGTCTTTTTTGTAATGAATAATTTTATGATAATAATAATAATAAAAGTACCCATTTTTTTTATATAGCGCTTACAATCACCAAGCTCTTCCAAACTTGGAGATTATTACCCCGCTTTATCTCTGCTGCCATTATGGCGCTCTGGCGTTTCAAAGAATTGATTCCTGCCAGGGACCCACTTACATCACCTGGATTGAGTGTGGGAATGAAGATCAATGTCTTGCCAAAGGACATAAATGATACATGATCTGAATATGCAGACCACAAGAGCCCTTTTCTTGTGGTTCTATAAAATCAAATACTTGACTAACGCTCATTGATTTGACTCATGTCAAAATATACTCGTTAAAAGATTATTGTAATTTGAATGAAACAAAAAAATGCAGTTTAAAAAAAAAATACACATCATGGCTACTTATGGAATCACGGAATTAAACAAATTCAAAACAATCAGTGACTTTAAACTTGAATTTTTAAACTTGACTTATCATTTGAATGTTACTGTCTCAATTTCACGTTCTCGATTGCATTCTATCGATTTACCCCTATAATGGACCCATCATTTTCTTGTTTTTGGATTATAAAAGTAATTTCTATGATTGTGATAACATTTTTTAACATATGAATATTTTGTTGTTAATTATAATTTAATGATTAGGTGATGTTCATCACACACCTTGCTATCTCTGATCTACTGATGGGTCTTTACATGATGATAATTGCGGGTGCAGACTCACACTACCGAGGCAAATACGCGCTTCATGCCCAAGTATGGACAAGCAGCATCACATGTAAGATGGCTGGATTTCTCTCTGTACTATCGAGCGAGGTATCGGTCCTGCTCGTCATGCTCATCAGCATCGATCGTTTCCTCTCAGTAGTGTTCCCGCTCAAAAACGAACTCCATCTCACTTTGCGGTCAGCTTACATCCTGGTAATCACCTCATGGTCCTTTTCGCTGCTCCTCAGTATAATTCCAGCACTGCCTGTAGAATACTTTAGGGATTTCTACGGAAAGTCCAGCGTTTGCCTAGCACTTCCTCTAACCAGCGATCGTCTACAAGGATCAGGATGGGAATATTCGATTGTTGTCTTCATCTGTACAAATTTCATCTGCTTCATGTTGACATTCCTCTGTTACTTCGTCATCTATATCAGTGTCAGGAGGTCGCACTTGAGAATCAAAAATTTAGGGTAAGTGTGTGTGCGTTGTGGGTGTGTTTGTGTGCACGCTGTGCTGAGCGACGTAGGGCGTGGATTGGATTAATTAATATACATGTATATGGCCTAAACATATATGCAAAGCACACTTTCAATTAGGTTTCATGAAAGCCATGATGTATGAACAATTTCAACAAATGGGGAGTGCAGCTTTTGTAGCATTCATAATCATGGGTTAACTTGTTTGTATATACATGTATACACGTTCGTGTTTAGAGGACAGTAATTTCTTCGATTAAAATCGTGTTTGTTTACAATGACACAACGTAGCTATGTATGTCGATCCTTGAGATTAAAGGTACTATGTCCCTTTTGCAGCCAACCTCAAATGCTGTAAAACTGTGCAGGAATTATGAATATGTCATGTATGTCCTATCTGTAAAATTTAAACGTTAGTAGTGTCCTCATATTCAAATTATGCAAGGAAACCCGTTTACTTGCTAGACTTCATTGTCAGACACTATTAAGTGACTGACTGGCGTTTTTTCTTCTTTGGTAATAACATACATGAAAAGAGTTGTAAAGGATACATGAGCATTTGTCTACATCAATAACCCACTTCTTGTAATGGCCAACATTAAACTGATTGAATCTTTGCGCAGCATAAAATGTATGACCATTCGGTACAATAATTGTCTGAAAATCAAGACTATTACTTTTGGGCTCTGTAGCCCTAAAGTCGATTTTACAACTAATAATCATTATTTTCCCACTTGAAGACATTTTCAAGCCCCACCTTTTTTAGGGAAGTTCTAAATTAACTTTTTCATTTTTTGGGCCTGCACATGGGACATAGGACCTTTAAGGGACAAGTTAATAACTGATGTCGTTGAGGCTACATGTTTAATTGCACAGTGGTTTGCTAGTAAATACCCCACCTCGATCCTCCGTTCGTCGGCGCCCCTTTCGATTTCAGTTACTTAATGGTTTTACAATATTCAATTTTAGGGCTGTTAGCAGCTCCATGATGAAGGAACAGATGCAGTTGACAACTAAGATGGCGCTGGTTGTTGGAACAGACTTTGTTTGCTGGATGCCTATCATTATCATGGGCATTCTGGCTAGCTCTAATCTGGTTCAGATCCCAGCTGACATCTATGCATGGACAGCTGTCTTTATCCTACCCCTCAACTCCGCACTCAACCCATATCTCTACACACTCTCCACAGTCCTTCAAAGGCGACGCAAGGCCAGGGAAAATACTGGTAAATATCATATTACTTCCTTGTTCACTCGGAATCACTAATTTGTTAGGATAATTTCGAACACTATTTAGTGTAATCTAATATTTGGGCGGTATAAATTAATGACACTGTAAACATATTAACAGGCCCATAAAATAGCACATTAAAGCATAAACTGAACAAATTATAGACCCTGTTGATCAAAGCATTTTGAAGATTTCAGTTTTGACCAGGGTAAAGATATATCTTTATTATGGTAACGACAAACAAATAGTTCGTGGATTTGAATGATGCATTGAAAACGGCATATTGACCTCTATGCATAACATGATAACTTCTTTGCGGGCTTCCTAAATTACTTGCATTACAGATTCAATGAGTCTTACACAGACCACAAAGTATGGCGTTGTGCTAACGCAAAGAGAAGAACGTCTCCTAGATTACTGCATCATCCCTCATACTTCTTTGAAGCAGCACAAACGAATTGAACCAATTACTACGTTCTTCATGAGTTCGGGAGGAAATCTAGATGACAGACAGGAAAGGTTGATGGTTCGAGACCTCCGTAGAGCTCTGTGTCACCTCAGAACGCTTGGTGCTGATGATAGAGAACTAATTGCGGCCAACGTAGTCGTTGAAAGGGTAATCTTTCTCCTATCATTTCCATGATGGTCCACATTTTACGTAAAATATGTATATTCTATCGACATATTTGGCCAGAGATTTTGTATTAATTATTTTATTCAAGGATCTCAATTGGAGTTTGAGATTTGCCTTTGTTTGTCTCTTTCGTTTGCCATTAAGGGTTTGCCTTTAATGAATTTTAACCGCATCCTTGAACCACGAATGGCCTTTTGAGGATACTTTATTATCATCAATTTTAAGACCAGGGGTGGGGAGCATTTCACAAAACTTGATAGTTATTTTCTAAAGCTAATGAAATCCTTGCTTCTGATTAGTTATCAGCAGATTTGTCACTGATTTTTTTTCAATTGTCATTGAAAAGGGCTTTGTGAAACGCCCCCCCCCCCCTGCCCTCAACGTTAGTTTCATACTTCAAAATATGTGTATGTGTTTTATTAACTTGATTGCAGGACCACAACGGGGCTGTGGTTCGAGCGTTGTTTGTGATGACCAATCCTCTTGACATCAGTAGGTTTGTTGGACCTAGTGGCTCGAATGGTATACAGACCAAACTAAGTGCTCTCTTTGACCAGATCCAGGACCCACTGATGACGCCCGTTAAGAAATTCCATGACCCAGCTGCTGAATCGTTTGCATATGAAAAGATGGATGAAGGCCTACCGGAAAATTAAGATTAAGGAGATGTTTTTTGTATGTTTTGACGTGATTTGATGGGAAAAGGAAGATATAGACTTAGCCAGCGCACTAATTTACTTAGAAGGCGTTGACGTAATATGCTCAGACTCTACATTGAAATCCTAACACTTAACTAAATACTTTTGACTGTAGACCATAGTCTAAAACCCAATTGCAAGCCATATCATACCGGAATAATGAAAGCCCAGAGGAAACTTCGCCACATCAAATAGGTTTTGTCGTATAGAGGACATTGTGCATGTATGATTAACACATTAATGTATGCGTGTTGTTGTGATGGTGCGCCAGCCCTACCTTTATTCAGCCCCCTCCCCCCTTGTTCAAAATGGTATAGCGACCCTCTTTTTGTAATGATATCCATTAATGTTTGCACCTTTATAATCAAAAGAGGGGAATATTTATTGGAAAACTTCTCAAAATGAATGTTCATTGCCCTTGTTTAGGCTTAAAGAAAGGCTTTGGTCAATTAAAATGTTGTCAACGTCCATTCCTGGTTTTATTTCAACTTCAGATGACCATTCTCCTTCATTTTATGTCCTAGACCTGTTGAAAAGCCATTTCATATTAACCCTCTAAAATCGAAATTTAATTTGTTTTGTCATCATATCTAGGAAATTAATATGATATTATAAACGCACTATCTACAACCCCCTCCCAAACCCTCTACAACACATTATGAATACGACTGTTACCATCCCTTCCCCCTACCCGTTACCACCAAAAGTTTAAACATCAAAATCTAGCATCCATTCATTTAGGCCCTGTCGAAATAAATTGAGTGTGTTTAGTTTACGTAAGTTAATTGGTAATTCATTATATAACTTAGATCCGCGATAAAAAAAATGTTCGTTTACAATAATTAGTTTTAGGTTTGGGCAAGATTAAGTTA
>BEXV01001901.1:39959-72581 GCA_003118195.1 Hemicentrotus pulcherrimus | reverse complement strand
AGGAGGAGGAGGAGGAGGAGGAGGAGGAGGAGTAGGAAGAAGAAGAGAATTAGAAGGAGGAGGAGGAAGAAGAGAAGATGGAGGAGAAGGAGGAGGAGGAGAAGAAGAAAGAGGAGAAGGAGTAGGAGAAGAAGAAAAGGGGGAGGGGGAGGAGGAGGAGAAGAAGTAAGAAGAGGAGGAGGAGGAGGAGGAGGAGGAGGAGGAGGAAGAAGATAAGATGGAGAAGGAGTAGTAGGTGGAGGAGGAGAAGAAGAAAGAGGAGGATGAGTAGGAGGAAGAGGAGAAGGAGGAGGCGGAAGAAGAGAAGATTTTTTTGATTCATAATAATGCCAACAACAACTTTCCACACAGATAAATGAGAGAATCAAAGTCTATGATCCCCAATTGTCAGTATAAAAGAACCACACACTTCTATTTCAAAGAAATAACATGCCTAATTCTTCTAAAATGAAAGCTGTGATGAAAGAAGGTATCAAAGGAATTTGTTAATCAACAAACTCAGAAATATGATTATGTCACATATTTACATGCAACTAATTAGCCTACTGTGCATAACCTGACCAATATAGCAGAAATAGAAGAAGACGTAAATGGTATTTTATTTGATGTACATGGAAAAACAATCCAGTTTTATGCATGTGAAATGTCCTTTCTTACAATGTACATGCACCAAAAAAAATATATATTCGCTTACAATAGCTAACACAGTTATAATATCCATGTACATGTAAAATCAAACACATTGTGAACAAAACTACTAGTGAAGCAATATTAGTTTCTGGTTTTGGCTTCATGACTTGAGTTATCACATGCACCTGTCTTGTTTTATTAATGATGTGACCACAAAACCACAAAAAGTCACTTAGTGTGGTTTTCAATTAGAGCTCAATAAAGGTGTGCTTGGTCAGGATGTTAATATTTTAGTTTTAAAGAGAAGGTTGAGTTCTGGGAAGAGGTAACAAATCATTTTTGTGAGAGTTATCATTGTAATTATGCAAGGATGGAAGAACATCAGATTAAACATGTTCCCTGAAAAGCATGGCTCTTTAAATGCTTTCATATTTATGACATGAAACATCGTAAAAATCCGGGGTAGGTTTTTTTCGTCATGTGCTTGTGTAGTCCCATATACATCATTCTGTGTACAGTGCTTTTAACTTTGCCAAGATTTGATCAAATTTCTTATCATTGTGATGATTCCAGTACCTTGCAATACACACACATACTAATTTACTAGATGATCAACCTTTTCTGAAAGATTCCACACCGTTTCTTTCACAATGCAATCACATGACCAGAACTCAACTTTATCTTTGAGCATTTTCTGAAAGCATACTTTCCTTAGCATTTCCTGAAAAAAATACTTTCTTCCATGTAATTAAAAAAAATTAGGGAGCACAAAACAACCTAAGATTGGTATTTTGGCAGTGTTTTGTAGAAAAACTATGGTAGACCCATTTTTCTTAACTTGAGTTTGTTGTAGTAGCTTTGAGTTATTTACGTCCCCAGCTTCTGGTCTGATTTCAATACCCCCAAACCTATTTGGGGAATTCAGGATTTATCTAAATATTTGCTTTCTAGCAAATAGCTTCCTAGTCCTTAAAATTATATTGGAGCTTTGAAGAGCTGTGAAACTGATAACTATGGGAACGTGCACATCCTGCCGTGACCCCTCGGCGTGCCTTGGGTTCATGGCAGGATATGTGCATGTCCCCTTGAGCCTATAAAACAGCCAGGCCTCACAAAGCAGTCGATATCTCTCATAATATTTGAAATTATTATTTTTGTTCATGAGATGATATTAGTTTGAATGCATATAATGGAGTATTTTCATAACATGATGAGGAAACACACATAAACCACTCAAATACAGTCGAAACTGGTTTAGCGACTACCCACCTGTATAGAAAGACCACCTGTATCCAAATATCAAAACCCCGCCCCCCCCCCTCCCCTCTTGAACAGTGTTTGACACTGCAATATGTATTCAGGGAACACATGTACAATGAATGAATACACACAGATCACCTGTCTATAAAGATCATCTATCTTACTCTCAAGTGGTCTTAATATACAGAGGTTTCACTGTACCAGCAAAGGATACGTTATCATCCAATAAGCGAGTTCGTAAATAGCTCTGGAACGCATGATCCCAAAATATCCACAGATCTTAGACACGATGGATACTTCCCACCTGTGCATTTCAGAATCACTGCCAAAGTGATGGAGGTGCTTCATGAATACCTTTTGTTTGCCTCTTTAGAAGAATACTTCCACCTGTGTATCAGATAAATTTACTGTTGGTGCATACTGATTACATAACTTTCATGAGCACGATCCGAGTATTCGTCTCAATGGTTTTACAATTTGGGTACGAATGACCTTTATCTGCCTATGCGCAAATCCTAATTACGAACTCGCTTATTGGCAATAGCAATCATTAATCCTCTGTTTTGATGTTGCAAGAGATGAATTGTTGTGCATGCATGACGTCCATGGAGGATGGATATTTTGATAAGACATTTCATGGGAAAACACTCAAACATAGAAAACAGTCTGCTATTAAGTTTTAAAAGATGATATTTGATATATTACCATTGGCTTGGCTGACAGCGTTTCCCTGCGGGGCCCATGTTGATCCTAGCGGTTGATAAATGCCATTTCTGAGAGAGAGAGGGGGGAAGGTAGAGGTGAAAGGGGAAGGAGGAGGGAAAGACAAGGATGATGAGGAGGAGAAGGAGAAATAGAAAGAGAAGGAGGAGGAGGGAGAGGAGAAGGAAGACGAGAAGGAGGAAGGGAAGGAGAAAGACGAGGGGGAGAAGGAGGAGAAGAATCAAGAAGAGAAGGAGGAGTAAAATACATCAAATACAGATTCTGACACATTTTTTTCTTCTATGGTTTCAATTAAAATTTCTTGCAGATAAATATGATCACCTTCTTGTGATGGTGATTTTTAAAATGTATACACATGTAGATTTGTACAATTTCGACCTCCTATTCTAAAAGTTTTTTATATGGCTTTTCAAAGTTTTGTTGTGATTCAATTGCTTAAAGATGCACCTACGCAAAAAAAGTTCTGTTAAAAAAAATATATATGTGGGGAAAATTTGTACAAAATTAATGAATGAACAAACTTTAATAACAACATATCAAAGCTCATGCCTTGAATGAAAATGCTACCATAATTCAATATCACTGGGAAATTGGAAAAATACATAAATCATAAAGTATAAGAAGCTGAATCCTCCCCAACCTGTACTTTCTAATTTCTGCTGGATAATAATAATAATAATAGCTAGTTCTCATATAGCGCTTTTCAGGACCGAATAGGCCCTCTCAAAGCGCTTTACAGATTTCATGGGAAGCAATGGCCAGCATTCTTAAAAGTTTACTCATTTACAGAGTGCCACAAGTATGAACTTGCTGATTTTGTTATTTTCATTTCATGACTGGATTCATCTCAATTCTTCATTTTGTCACAGAAATTCTGATGTAATTTCAATTTGTACAGAATAAATAACTACTTGCTAAATGGTGTTCCATTAATTAGTGTAAATAAAACCAGATTAACATTCCTTTGAAAAGCAGATACACTGTACATGTACATGTACATGTACATGGACTTTCTTACCAGTATCATAGGCACATATGAAAAGTTTGTAAATTTTGCCAGTAGTTCATATTGAAAAGCTCATGCCATGAAATGAACCATGACTGACACAGCACTGAACTTTTGCAGTTCACAAAGTTTCTTACTGTAAAAAGTTGCTCTTTTCTACAATCATGAAAGTTTCATGGCTTAAAAGTTCCTAGTAGTTCATACTTGCATGTCTTTGTATTGTTTTCATCCCTGTCTTTTACATCTGTCTTAATTTTCACCAGCTTCACAACCACCCCAATCATCATCAGATGCTCTTTTTGAAGGAGAATCTCAAGACTATTATGGTATGTCTAAAACACAATTTTCTACTCATTAAAGTGGACAACCCTGTAACTATAAATGCATAATGGTCCAATTATGAACCTCATTTTAAAAATGACTTAGGTTGCCTGCCGCTTTGTCATTCTTCCAGTACATAGTAACACTTATAATTTAAGAAATACTTTAAGATATATTTTTTTGGTTGGAATTCTCTGGTGACTTATTATTATTATTATTATCCTCCTCGTTTGGTTCCTTACTTTTTGAGAAGTATCCTAAAGAAAAAGAAAAAGAAAAAAAAAAAACTTACTGGGCTTGGAGGTCCGCGGCCGTGATCTCCTCTGTGTCTGATCCCACCTCAGTGAAAATGTGGGAGGATCCAAAATCCATGGCAACGCTTTCCTGTCTTCTCCCTCAAAGTTGATGAAATTTAGTATGATCTACAATCTGTTGAAAAATAATAATAAATTCAGAAGAAATTGTTATAGTTATGTTGCCCTCAAATTGGGCTTAAAGCTCGAATTGGGCTTAAAGTTATATCAAACAATGAAGATACTAGTACTGTACTACTACTAATAATAAAATAATAATAACGATAATTATAATAATAATAATGTCTTGTTTACTCAGGGAAGCCTTATCAGTATTCGTACTGTTCTCCCTGAGGGCCCTGCAATCATATTATTACCCCGCATAACGTTCATTTGATCTCAGCAGATTGCAGCCTCATTTTACTAAATTGGCGCTGACAAGGGGCCTTCTCATTGGCTATTGCTGGCTTCCATTCACTCAATATTATAATATATTGCTGCGAGGAGAAAGCTTGTGATTTTCTGTTAGATCCGATACCAAAATTATGATATTTCAGTCAAACCCTGAGCTCTATTTATTACGATTTTTTTGGCATCCTTAAAAGGTTACGTATTTTAAGTCTTACATAACTATTTTTAAAGTTTAAACAATTCTCATTTTCATCGAATTTAAGGTACAAAATGGAAATTTATATTGAAATGTTTTTTGATTTTTCCATTTTATGTGTGTGCAATTTCAAGAGTGCGTCACTTATGTGTGAAGTGCGACACCTGTTTAAAGCATGTCAAAACCTCCTTGATGTGACATAACAATACGTATTTGCATTTCCATTGAACTTAAGTTGCTCTTAAGTTAATTAGGCCAATCGTCCAATGGGAGTGCATAAACTCACGGTAGATCTACAGCGCTCAAAGTCAAAGTCAAACCACAACGTTCTTTGTGTGGGGTGTGCAGGTGGACCACTACACCGGGGTTTCCTCATAATCTTATACGAATAATGCACTGCAACATTAATTAAACTTCACATAAATCAATATGTTGAGAAGACAAAACAAGAATCAAGATGGGCAATTCATTTTATTGTCAATTTCTGTCTTCTTTTAATTTAGGTCAAATGTAATTTATCGATCATTGCCAATGTTTTGGTTTAAGTTAATGAAAATTAAGCAAGTGAAAGAATACGTACAAGTTCATTTTGTTACTCTAGTATCTTAGACTCTTTAAGAGTCTTACTTTTTTTTTAAAATAAATTTTTAGTCTTACTCTTAGACGATCTGACTAGTTTTGAAACAAAACTTCTAATTTAAAATTATCTAAATTCTACTCACACAAATATAAAGCGCGTGGGACCGTTCAGTTGCTTCGTGATGATCGTGTACAGCGTCTGTTTCTGCTTTCCTTGTAAGTTGTAGTTTATCAGATGACTTCAAATAATACCCCTAAACATTACATAGATCTAGACATTAATCACTTCTGGAACGTCACATATTCATAATCACATGTCCTTGTTCCGCTTGAACTGAGAGAACCTAAGGCTAAATTACAGTTGATTCGTCCGGGTGTGTTTGTACCATTTCCGCAAAGTTCAAACTAATGCATATTCATGACCAAGACACTCCCTAAAATAGCGCATGACGTTACGTAGGAGCGTATTCTTATGCAAATGAATGTACACTCATAAATATTCATTTGTGCCGGGGAGCACATGTTGGTTACTCGTAGCAACATCAACACACACAAGTCGCTTCCGTATTGTTGACTAAGCGTGTTTTGTGTAGCGCATAGCAAAAGACTTTGCAGCTGGGGAAATCGTCGGATACTGCTTCACAATTCTGGCCTTTTCCTATCAATCAAGAGAATTTATGAGAACAATTCAGCACTTTTTGCAGGTAAAGTAGTGAATATACTTGTATCACTTCAACAATCGTTGTAGAAGAAGATTTAAGGAGGTGAATTTTCATTTTTGAGCTTAGAAGTTTATATGATTGCCCTCTCACTCTCACTCAGCTCAGCTCTGTCGATCTCACACTTGGTTGAACTGATGTGTTGTGGATATATTTTCAGTAATCCTAAACGATGGTAGAATATCTATAGGCGCTAGTTCGTAAGTTATATTATTATTAGCTCATGCAGTACATGAAATTAATTTAATGTAAGTAACGTAATTAGGCCTACCTTCTTAATTGTTTTATATATACAGAGCTCTCTTAATTATTACTTTTTTTTGGGGGGGGGGGTACAGGTATATACAATGTATATATGTAAAATTATGATCATGATGATGGGGGTTGGGTGTCTAGACACTTAAACATGAAAGCCTTTATTTTTGCCTTAATTTTTGCCTTAATTTAGATTTAACACAATATTCATCATATTCATGTACAGTGTATATACATGTAGCATAACGCTACAGGCATATAATATTTGTCCTGTATAACCATGGAGATAAAATATCTCCATGGTATAACATTGTCAAACAAAAGTCGTAGAAGAAATATTGCTTGTAAACTTCTTCAAATAGCTGTTTTGAAATCGATGGTCAAGATAAACAACCTGTCCGGACACAACGTCTGAGTAATTACATGTTTTTTTTATACAAAAATAGAAATATGAATAATTTCAAATAGACAAATTCAGCCTTATAAAGGGCATATTGGTTGATATATTCTCATTCTTTCTTCTGTTTTGAAATCTCGACCTAGATACAAAATACTTTCTGTTTTAATAGAGGCAAGTTGTTCAACACATTGATCAGTTGATTTAATTAAGATGATATATTTTTTTCATACTCTCAGGTTAACCTTCTTACTTATATATTCATGTTGATTATTACATGTACTTCTATATCAAAATATTTAGATGGAAAATAGTATCTGTTAAGAGGAGAGTTGTGAAACATATTGATCAGTTGATTTAATCAAGATGCCATATCTCCTCTCATTTTCTCAGATCGACGTTGTTTCCATCTTCAAATTCATCCGTCCGACTGTCCTTCCATCTTTCGATCCGTCCGTCTATCCGTCCACTATCTAGTCATCATGGGTAGATTACCAGTCGGTGAGCCTACTGCTCACATGTCCGCCACCCAGGGGCCGGATGCTAACCTCATGAAGTTCTACTCCACCTCCTACGCCACCTCGTTCGGCGCCAAGCATGAGCCTTTCGTGCCTCGGACGACGAAGCACGTCGGGACCGGTTATCAGTCGAACTTCAGACCGGGTGTTTACTACAGTCAGCGTCTTGACGAGGTGGATAACCCTGCCATGGGGTAAGTTTGTAGGCTTTGGGTCAAAGGTCACCATATGTTTAACTCATTTTAGGGCAACTAGATGCTAATCAATTAATTCAATCTTGCAGCATTTATGTCAACAGCATACAAAATACCATTATATTAATAGTATATTGTAACAATGATAATACTTAATTTTGTGTTTTATTGTTATACTACATTTATAAGGACTTTATATTTATTACAGCCCAATTTATTGGGTTCAATTTCTACTGTGTATCTACATGTACTAGACATTAATTGAGCCCTGAATATTTAGATCATATTCAATGAAAAGGATTAAATTTATGCTATTGAAATAGAAGAAAAAAATCCAAGGGCAAATTTTGGGTTCAGAATGCGTTTTTATGTCAATAGCTTCCAGCCTCTAATACATTAATACTTTTGAAATGATTGTAGAAAAGCATGGAGTATTTCAAAACTCTTTTATTTATTTTTTTCTTTTTTCCTTTTTTTTTTTTATTATTAGGAGAATCGTCAGTGACAACTATAACTCCATCACAACAAAGCATTTCAAACCGTCGATACGATCGGATGGCAAAGATCGATTCCCCGAGACTCTGAACCAGGTCAAGAGTGGTTTCACTGAACAGAATCCTATTAACTTCCCAACTGTTGGTCAAGTAAGTCAAGAAATGATACCAGTCTCTTATTCAATGTTTTGTCTGAAACATATGCTTCTCCTGAAATAATGTGATATACATGTATAACATGATATAATATATACATGTACATGTATATGTAATAATATAAAATGTATAATTATTATATTATTATTTATATATACCATTTTATTATCAACATGCGTTTCTCCTGTAATAATATGATGTGTGTGATAAATAAGTCAAATATCAAATGAGCTAAAAAAAAATTACACTGACTTGTTAATACCAGAATGGATAAAAATATAAGTCTTCAACATTAATCATTTGAATATTTGATTCAATTCATATTTATTTCATTTCCAACAGAAAAATAAACATACATGTAAGTATTACATTTTTTCATACATGATTCATTTTTTCTTGGTAATATATAAAAATACACTTTGCACATAATAAAATTATTACAAGACATTCTTAATTTCTGAGGATATTAAATCACTTTCACAGGTCAGGAAAGTATTTGTCAACACTCGCGATCACGGAATTGGCCTCAAGATAAATGGCGTCCTACCCAAACACCGCCCTCTGTTGTACAAGCTGCAAGCGAAGGATCCAGTTTCCTTGGAGAACGCAGGACACGGACCTAATTTCATGAGTACAGAGGCCAAGACGAGATTCAGCGGCAGGCCATCAGAAAGAAGTAAGATAATTGGCCTTCTTTAACGTGCTAGGGAAAACATCTTCTTTTACTGAAATTTTACCCTAAAATCACTATACTAAAGAGGATGGAAATCCTTTATTTACTTTGTTTACATGTACTTTAGTATCTTGTTCTTTTTAACAAGAGTTTTTTTTCCCCCATCATGTAGCACCTCAAAATATAATATTTCATGATTAAGAAATATAGCTGAATAAAGAACAAATTGAAATTTATCTTGTACATGTATATACATGTATTTATTGAAGCAAAATAATCTAATTCTGTTCTGCTGTCCATCAATCAATTCAATTTATTGTATCGCAAGATATATCTATTAGAAAATGAATAAGTATATTGAAGAATTTAAAACTCTTTTGAATTGGAGAGGGTGAAACTTTATGTGACTCAAATGTATTTACTTTTATAGACACATCATTGACAACTTTGATTAATTTTGATTTTTTTCTTTTCTTTCTTTTCTTTCTTCAGAGGACTGTTCTACATTGACTGTTGGTCCTAAGGAAGGGTCTGGCTACACTCATGCTTACAATGTAGAACCCATCTCATTCCATCCCGGCTCGCCCTTCAAAAACACCACACCTGTAAGTTCAACATTTTTATTTCTATTGTGACAATCATTCCAAGCTTGCAGTTTGGATCAATAACTTTTGATTTAGAGTCCCAAAATATGCCCGATGCACAAGTGAGAAGGGCAAACATTTATGCACGTATTGTGTGCTATTTGTTTCATTATTATCTTGCGTTTGATGTCAGGAATTTTAAAAAGGAAAATATGCTTTAAAATACTGAAATTGACAGCACATTGAGAAATTCCAAATAATTGTTTTTCTTTCAAAATTTGTAATTTTTCTATTTTCAGAGACATTGGTACTAAGGATTAATGCTTTAACAAATGTCACAAGCACAAGTACATCAGTAAAATAGTTGCAAGACCACTACTCTATATACCACTGAGCCATATATTTTTCAAAGAATTTCTAATTTGCTACTCAATTCTCAATCAATAAATCTCTCTATCATTATTCTCAATATGTATGCATATCTTGTCAAAAAATATTTGTGTACTGACCTCAAAACTGTCCAATATTACATAATTATGATATATTACTTTTTTTTTTCTTCATATTTTATGGTATTATATTGAGCATTTATTGTCTATTTCTTACAGGGAACATGGACTAACAGACCGACAGGAAACAGCATTATGAAGACTGATTTCTTACCATCACAACAACCATCGGTAAAAAAATAATTAAAAATATCATTTTCATTTAGATTGAGCTCATACATGTATGTCGTAATTCCTCTATGATTTAAGGCAACCAAAGAAGTCTTCAGTTGATATTCAATCAAGTAAGAATGCAAATTTATATTTAAAAATGCTTTTAAAGTTTTCAATTTTCTGCAAATGTAAGGAAGAATCAATCAAAAGGATTCTTCATTGTAAAATCTTTGTAAAATCTTTAATCTGGTACTTACATTCAGTAGAAATATACTACAATATATATCAGTTGAGTAGTTGTTTCACTCTGCATACTAGCTGTCAATGTTGTCAACAAAACCATTGCAAGATAGCAATGTGTTTGATATGAATGATTATCTTTCTGAATTATCATCTGCTTAAAGCTTAAAATGAAAAAAAGATATTTCTCTTAAGCTAGATTTGTGTATCTATTGTTTGGAGGAAGTTTTGTATGTCTTTGCAAATGGCTGTGTTAACGATTATAATAATTTCTACTAACAGGGAGACGAGAGACTGCCTACCATCACAAACCGTTCCGATCACGAGACCGGCTTCACCCACGAGAAGGCCAAGCCCCTCTACGTTCATCGCGTCATGACGGATGCTTACACCAAGCGGGACCAGGTCCCAGGCCGGGTTGAGGACCGCATCAGGAAGGAGGACCCTGCAGAGTATCTCAACATGACCAACCCCGATAACCACTCAAGCATCTTTAAGAAGTCGTACGAGGGCCAGCAGAGACCGTCCCCAAGCGCCAACGAGTTGCAAGGCAGGCTCTTCGTTGGCAACAAGGAGATGTCGGGATACAGTGACAACAATGACAAGCCGCAAGCTCAGATCCCAGTCGAGCCGTACAGATGGATATCACACTACGATACCAAGTAAGTTAACTCAAGAACTAGGATAATTGATGATAATTATAGGTCCATTTATATAGCCCAGCTACTCTATGAATATACAAGTTATCTACTGCGCTTAATACAAAGCATCATACTTTTACCCTGACTGTAGCTGAGCCACCATAACAAGGGGCTGAAACATTCAAGGAAATTCTTCCTGCATATACTGCAGATGATAGGGCTTTAAAAAAATATCCTGACAGGAATGGTTAAAGAAAGAAAGTCAAAATTCTTTGGACACATTTTATTTTATTTTTCTTTCTTTTTTTTGATTTATTTATTGTAATTTTTTTTTGTATTTGTTAGTAGAACCCACTGAGACATTTTAAACTCAGCTTGATCTTTAATACCTATTCATAGATATCACCTGCTTTTCCTGTTTGCTCCATTGTCAGATTTTCTAGTTGGTTGGTTTTAGCCTTTGGGTCAGGAAGACTTAACCCGTAGAGTGCCACCCGATTTTACAAACATATCAGAAAATGAAATTTCATTTAAAACCGATTCCAATAATAATTCAGTTTTATAATACTTGGTTATATAATCTTGATATAAAAACTAGTGTTGTCAAACCTCTCAAGTCTGTCTTGTGTATCACAAAGGCAAGTTGTTATCATGTATTCTATGTATTCAAACTGTTATTTTCCTTGAATTTTCTCTAGGTTCTACGACATGAACACCAAAGGCAGAGCGCGAGCTGGAAGGACGTTTGGAGCGGTGATGAAGCACCTACCAGACGGTTATACCAAGAGCACCTCCGTCCACTCCTATGGCCCCGCCCTGGATACCACTCACGAGCTAAGGAGCCTCCATCCATACGTTGCAAGGTAGGATTTTATTTCTTAATCCTTCATCAATAATATTTTCTTTTAGTGCTATACATTGATAAAATAAAATGTATTAATGTCTCAGAAAACTATATACATGGGCAAGAATGCAATGAAAAGCTGCAAAAAATTGCTACCTTTGATATAAAAACAGTTTTTTCAATTTAAGGATTTTAAAGTGTATCTTCCCATTTTTAAATTCCTGGTCTCAAAAAAAAATATAGTCATGAAACAAAAATGGATGGATTGTGTGCACAATTTTTACTCTTTTTACTCCTGCATCTGGAATTTCACTTAGGGCTCTGAATACAAATGTATTGAGCCAAATAAATTAACCACAAAATGCGGAAGGAAAGGGTTAACCCGTATTTCACACGTGCATCGATCTTACTAGAGTAATGGTGACATGCTATGCCCCCTGAAATACACACTACTAAAATGTTGATGTGTAATATATACAGCTGGTCTATATGCTTTGACATACTGTATCGTGTTCACCTTCATATTTGTGTAAAATGTGTATATTTGATAGCTTGTGATACTAGCCATGTATGTATATTTACACTTCGGTCAGTTTATTGTTTTATGACATTGAATGTTAAGTATTTTATTTTATATTTTCTATTTTTCAGGAGCATCAAGGCTCGAGACGTCTTCTACGATGACCACACCCATGATGCCAAGAAACATGTGACCATCAACCCTATCCCACAATTTCTTGCAGCTTCCTGTTAGTTCACGCTGTCATCAATGATGACAATTTAAAGTCTTTTTTTCCCTCTTATCAAAAGTATCATAAGAAGATATGTTTCTCCTTTTGATACATTGAGCTAATTTTGAATCTGCAGCATTAAAAAAAAGCGCTATCATCATTTTTAGAGAGCATTCTTACAAATAAAAGAAAAGTTATATATTACTAGGGGTAACATAATCACTGAATGTGATTTGAAAATACCAAGGGATTAATTAAGAGTGATAAACTGTCATGAAGTAAATTATTAAATACATATGTTATTTAATGCATTTCTAACAGCAGAAAATGTTCAGAAGCAGTAAGTTGTCTTGTATATTTTAAAATTCTGTCAAAGAAAGGGAAGAAATATAGATGCCAAACTATAAATGGGTGGCATGATTTTGATTTCACAATTGCAGTGAGTATAATGGCATTATATCTATCTATAAGAAGATGAATGCAGATATTCGCATTGATGAGAGTAGTAGCGTTTATGACAATGTATGGTTATAGATTTCTATAACGGAAGTATATTTCAAATACAAGTGGCTATAATGAAAATCCCAAATTTGTTTTTCAGTTGGAACATGATAGAATATATACGTATCTAGATCAAATTTGTAAGGACGAGATGACGTCAACCAAGAGAAAATATTGAGAACAAAGTATGTAAGGAATTTTGATATGTAATGTAATTTTTTAACATCAATTTCGATAAAACTAATTAAGTATGGAATTATGTTGAAGAACATACATGCCTTGCCAGAGAAAGATGAATTAGTTTAAGTTTTGGATTTGAATAGTACCTAGTAGATGTATTTGTAAATAGGCCTTTGTTCTAATGGACATGTACATCACTAATCAAGTGAATACTTTTAAATTCCAGAAAGGAATGACCCATTTTTTATGGTGTTACATTTAGCTTTTTCTGTCATAAGAACTTCTTGTTTCATCATAATTATTTACAGTTTTGTCTAAAGTATATTTATTTCGTAATTGATGTTTATGTTGCTGCAAGCTGTAGATTATGTCAGCTGTTATTTTTTATTTTTTGCATAGACCTGAATTATTTAGTTTATTCAAGTTACACCTGTAATTGTGCCAAAGCTGTGTAACTGTTTCATTTGGCATTAATTAGGCATTTTATTTTTAGGCCTTTTTTTTATTGATATTTGGTGATTTTTTTCTTTCTTCAATCTCAATATAAATTGGACAGAATTTTGAGTTGTAAGGTGTGCTGGTCATGCAACAAATAATGGGTTTTGGTAAATGCTTATTGACTGATGTGTTTTTTAAATATTCTAATAAACCTTGAATTATTTATCATTTCATAATGGACATATTATGCAAGAAATGTACAAAGGATTTGCTGAAATCTGGAATAATACTAGGCAAACTTCCAATGGCAATGTGATCATGATTTTTTTTTTCTCGAGAATTTAATAACAGTGATTTATAAATGTATCGTTTACAAGTATGGACATAAAGCAATGTGATATCATGTATACCTTCCAATTATATTAATGGCACATCAAAAACTGTTAACTACAAAAGTACTTATTGCAGGCAATAAGACTCATAATTTATTGGTGTTAAGATGTTTATCTTCTTTGTAAATAGCATATTACAAAGGCAATGTACACAATAAGCACATACGCTTTCATTGCATGGGAATGATTTTAGAGTGTTATATTTATGATTATGCATGCATATTTCTTTTATGAGAAAAAAAAAAGTTTTGGTGAAAGCCAGTCTCATTTAGACTACCATATATCTCTCTGTATTCGCATTTAAGAAGTAATTATGTATGCCTATCTTATCTATTTTTGTATCTTAGCATTACATGACATGAGTAGTGTCATTTAAAATGTTAAGAAGATTCAAAGTGTGCCAGCTTGCTGTTTTACCTGTGATATTAAAGTTTTTGCAATGTGGAAATCATGACTAATAAAATAATGGTTTGGAATAAATGTATAAGAAATGTATTGGGTATTGATTGTAATTTTGTCTTTGCAAGTGCAGCACAAGAACTTACCGTCAGTGTTGTATACATGTAGGTACATTTTAATGACATATGGCTAGTTTATATGCATGTGCTTGAGAGGGTGTGTGGGTGGATGTGTGGGTTTACATTTGTGGGTGTGTATGTATGTCCATTAAATTCACAACAGCGCTCTCTCTCAATTATATCATTCTTCTTCCATATCTACTATATCGTTCCATCCCCTCATGTAGTCCATCTTCCTCTCAAAACCTTGCTTCTTCCCCATCATGCCAGTTACTATACACCTCCCTTTCTCTGTATTTGTCTCCCCCTCTCCCTCTCTTGCTAAAATATCTTTCGTCTATTTGTTTGCTTTGTTGCATCCTCCCCTCCTGCAGTCTGTCTTCCAATTCTCTTCCATGTCTACCGGTAGTCTACAAATCTGTATGAACCATTTCCCTCTCAGAATTTACACAACTCTTTTAGACTCCCTATTTTCTACATCATGACTACTCCTAGACCTCTGTTTTTGTTTCACTTTCTCTGTCTTTGTTTTCACCCCTCTTCACTTCTCTAATCTTTTATCTTTCTGTCTTATTTGTACTATCATTCTACCCAGTAGTCTCCCTTTCAACCAAAAAAGATCTTCCTTCCATGCCTGTAAGTCTGTATAAACCACTTTCCTATCAGAATTTCATGACTGCCATGTCTGTGAGGGTGTATTCCATTTTTTTTTCTCACAAAACTTCACAAAACTTTACAAATTCAACAACATGAAAATGAGCTTGCAATGTATGTGCAAACGTGTATTGCGTGTATCATAAGTAGCCTATATCAATCACCACCAAAAAGACTAAACCCTCTCTCTTTCCTTCAATCTATTTGAAAACCTTAAAACAAAGATGAAAATATCTGTTTACAAAATGAATTGAGTCTAGGTTTATCTTTGGCCCTTTTTTTTAATTAATCAGCTGTACAAATATAGCAAGTGAATACAGAATTTACAATAGAATATCACAAATTTTCAATTTATTGCTAATTAGAAATTTACCTAATCAGAGGATCGACTATGAAGACATAAGATGAAATAATACCTATCAATTACCCATTACAGGAGAGATAATAGAACATACGAGCTGTGAGAAGTCATCAATTACTGCATCTTTTTAAGAGATCTACGGTACACAAATCCTCAAGTGTGTATTACAAAGATTGAAAGGATTTACCATACTATAATTTACAAACACTATTTGTAGAATACCTGTAAGACAATTGGACAAAATTGTGAAACAGTGTTTGTTGGTTGTTCATCATTTATAGAGAATATTTGTTTCATTCTGCTAAAACATGCATTGCCAAAAAGTGCAACGGCAAGGGTAAAAAGTGGAAAGCTACTCAATAATTTGGAGAGAAGAAACTCTTCTTTTCCCACTATAGGTCAGCACAGGAATAAAACATATTGGAATATATGCATAGTCTTCTCTGCTGCAGAAATTTAAGTTGTCAAGTAAATATTAGAATTCATAAAGAAAACTTAATCTCTTCAATGTATTATTTATCAGTTGTTGAGGGACATTTTCTGACTTGTATTTCTCTATTTTGAACTCCAAGTAGCATAATTGACTTACCAGTACAAAATTTGAACATTTTTCACAATGTCTTGACAAATTACACAGGCCTGTAACAGCAATAAACAAAACAAAAAGAATTATATACATCAATAATGACAAATACATCAACAATGACAAATACAAAATACAATTGCATGTACATGTTAAAGTGACAAATTCATTGCAGTGTAATTCAGAACTATTTGAAAATATCTATTTACTAACTACAAGCTATTGCATATGGGTTGTATATTCTTTTAAATATATAACTCTATATACATTTAATTTACATATGCAAGAATGTATTGAATAATTTCATTCAATCTGTACTTGCATGATATAAAAAAGAAGAAGCTAGTATGTAAAGTAGTACTGTATTAAAGTAGATAATACCAATGGAAAATATACTCAGGACAAAACTTCAAGCAAGTTTCATCCACTAAAAAAGATTATACACTCTTCAAAACCTGAGAAATTAGAGACAATTTCACAGTCCTAAAAGTAAAGACTGATTTTCTATTCACGATTAAGGCTTAGAACCAACTTGTATTTTCTAGACAATATTTTGTTTTGAAATAACATTTAATACTTCAAAGTACTTTCCATTTCTTATCCTTCTGGTTTATAAAAATATGTTATTATTTGAAAATTGTAAGATTGCCAATGATTGATATCTCAGAGAGA
The DNA here is from genome assembly GCA_003118195.1 of Hemicentrotus pulcherrimus. NCBI lineage: Eukaryota > Metazoa > Echinodermata > Echinoidea > Camarodonta > Strongylocentrotidae > Hemicentrotus > Hemicentrotus pulcherrimus. Next base: position 55,755 of record BEXV01001901.1, on the reverse strand, counting down.
CAGAGACCACTTTGAATTTCATTGATTGATATTTTAAAGAGCAAATAACAAACCACTTATCTATCAATGATCATCATAAATACTATACAATTAATTACAAAATTAAAAATTGCATATGTATTAGGCATATACTATGGTAGATAAACTCGCAGGGTGTCAAAGTTTTAAAAGATTTTTTTCCTGAATTGAGATATTTGCGAACTAATACAAACATGTTTTATTAAAGAATGGTCATACAGAATTATTAAATATAAATTATGAAGTTAGTAAGGAACCTTAATTGCTGATGTCCAGGGGGACTAAGGACTAAGGGGGACTAAATATATGAAGAACCAAGGCAATGGATTTGTAATACAATCACAATTTTAATTGAAAATCAAACATCAACAGTGAATTTCCATGAAATGGGTTCAAATCCTACTTCTGGCATTGTGCTACTGAAGAAGAATTGGACAAATCTGGGCCCTGTCCTATAAACAGTTGCAATTAATCACAACTCATTTGCGATTGATATCAAGTGTAACTATGTGCATGACAGGTAGGGACTGCAAACTTGCGATTGGTTAAGAGGAGTTTTGATTGATTTAGATAAATCGCAACTCTTTATAAAACGGGGCCTAGATGTGCCATACAATGAGAACGTTTCTTCTAAAATGAAACTCATGCTAAACAAACAAGACAACCACAATTTTGATGCCCATCAAAGGTAACCAAAATATATATATTTTTGGGAGCAGTTATTATAAATTGATTCCCTCTTGGCACCTAACAGATAATTTTCTGAAATTACAAATATTTGATGAAGTACAAAGTTCATTTCAGACCAGTTATGATAGTGAAGCTTGAAGGCACTTAGGAGTCAAGTTTTGATCATATAAGGCATGAAAACAGGTCATCGACAATCTATGAATATACATGTACAGGTTAACCACAGAAGAATGCAAAAATTCTTTATTGACACTTCCACAAATCTCTATGTATTTTCCAATTTAGGCTAGAGGGTGCAAAAGTCAAGTTTACCTTCCATAACGGTACAATAGAACTGATCATTGAAGCTACACTGTAATCTTGAGCTCTGGTATGGGCATCGTATGTCGAGAGAACATAGCTATTATTCATTCGGAAGCGTTTATCCTGCAGTAGATTGATTGTTTAAACCAGTAAAATAAAAAACAACCTCACAAAAATTGCTGGAAATCATCTTGAATAAAAAATCACAACTCACATTTGCACCTACTGTCCTGTGTTAGGCACATGGTGTTTGGCCTAATTACCTTGATTTCCTTAACTTTCTATGCCCATTACTCAGCCCCTATACATTTTTTTTTACAAAAATCGTTTGGCACATGTCATTTATTTGTAATCTTGAACATTCAATGTAGGTTTGGTTGGATTCTGTGAGAATTTATTTTCTATTATTACCAGAACCCAAGCTTATATTTAAGGAACCGATGTTTATCCCTATAATCCTTTTCTCTTGTGAACACAACATGCTAGATGAAATTCCTCTCTCATGTCAACAAAATATAGCTGGTATGATATCAGGAGAATCCTTAAACTGAGAAAAATACAGTCTTGATATTCCATTTTTTTTAATACTTAAGATTTTAACAGAAGTAAAAATGAATGCCTTTATGACTTGGAATTAAAGCAGGTATATGCCTTACAGATTTCTCCATTGAATCACCCACCAAAAGTTAAAAAAAAAGAAAATCCTAATTCTATATTCAATGTGGCACAATATATCTCTCATAATTTCTTTCATAAATGTTCAGAAAGTAGAGTTCTTGTCCCTCCTGTGCAAAGATTAGTGTCATAGAGCACCCAAGGAAAGAGGCTTTGTTTCTCCTTGCCGCTGAGGTGAGCTATGGGAACTACCCGAGGTCAACGTGGCTGACGACACCGTATCCAGACTTCGCCTCCTCTTCCTCCTTGAACGAACCTCTGGTGACCCTTCCTTGATCTCAAGGTCATCCCCGTACAGTGGAAGACTCGTTCCGACGGGTAGGGTGAAGCTCTTCCTTGGTTGTTTGCTATGGTTCTCGTACAGCCCTGGTCTGAGGGAGGCAAAGAGAGCCTCGTCGTCAATGTCGTCGTCGGTGTCGAAGCCGTCGGGGCTGACAGGATGGTACTGGGTGTAGCCGTGGCCTAGCTTAGCCTCAGGGACGTATGGTTGGGTTGCAGAGGTTCCCACTGGTGGTTAAAGACAGTTTAAAAGAGTAAACCATAGAGGTATAGAGCTTATGTCTCAGTCACATCTTTGCGTATTTAGCTTGTGTATTTATGGCTAGCCGTTTTAACATTTATTCCTATTTCTTCCGATATCAAGAAATGATTTTTTTGTTGTAAAGCAATGGTTATTCTTGATATCAAGAAAAAGGAATAAATGTTAAAATGGCTTGCCATAAAAACACAGCAATACACAAGTCAAATAAGTGTAGATGGAACAGACCTTAACTCTGTAAATGGAACATAGAACGGAATACAGAACTTAAACATTATATTTGTCCCATTGTCCCATTAGCACCTATGAGCCTAGTGTTGAGATTATAAAACGCATTTCGAATCTGGAGTAGCATTGAGAAACAGTTCAAGTATCTGTAAATCTTTCATCGCAGCTGAATACGATCAGAGCTGTACAAATCTAATGTTTTTTCCGCTCATAATACTTTTATCATTAAGATCGCCTTACAGAAAATCATGTTTTGACTAAGACGGGCCTGGATTAAAGATTACCAATCTTAAAATTTCAGGAGTATCTCCTTTTAAATATCTCTCATACTGATTACTTAAATTACAGATCCCAAGACTTGCCCTTACTTTATGATTAACGTATAAAATGTATAAAACATAGTTATTTTCTCACAATATTATCTCAAGACTCATCTAATTTGTACACTAGAAGTAGAAAATATGCTTTATCATGTTCGATTATACATAACTAATTTCTTTTGAAGTGATCCTTTGTATATTTTGGTCACCTACACTATGGGGGAAATGGCAAGGGAAAGGTTAATGCTTCCTTTAGCACTACAAATCACTACCTCTGACTGCAATTAGTATTCAACTAATCACGTTTATACAAATTTATTAGTAAATTTTTTTTCTAGTGTTTACCTTGACGTACACAAATTATCGCTTTTTTCATGCAAGATTATTCAAAACTTTATTTCATCTACTGTTGTAGTATAGCAACCTTTTTGTAAAAGTAAAATTAAATATCAAACAAGTAGATTTAAAATCTGACAAGAAAAATCAATTTTGTACCCATGGAAAATGCCTTGACATGTCATTAAAGTATAAACATTTGTTTGATTTCACATGAAAGTTGAAAATAATATGTTTTATAATCTTCTCATGTTTAGGCAAAATCTAGAACAGAAAGGACATTTGGCAAAGTATTGTACGTAAACAGGTGAATGTATGGGATCCAGAGCATCCATGATTTTCAATGTGAAATCTTGCCTGATTCTTGATCAAAACACAATCAAAACAAGCTCCATGCATAGATATTCATCAACACATCACCATTATAAAAAGAAATAAGATTTTTCACATTTTAAGAATTTTATTATAATTCCCATACCTTCTCAATTATCTATGAAAAGGGTTTTGAATTAAAATGTAGAATAAATATATTTTCTAAAGATTCAATGCATGCAGACACACAGGCAGGCGGAACAGGTATCCTGAAAGAAAGTTATATATCACTAATATGAAAATCCCTGGACTTTTGTAAGCCTTAAGTAAATCATTAAGATCTAGGTATAAATTTAACTAGAAGCACTTTTATTTATTTCCCCATTTGTATAAATGAAGATACCTACATTTTTCAGTGTGATAACTCAGTTCATGTGAACAATAAAGGTACACAAGCATCGACTATTGTTTCTTAAAGTAACACATTTACTTGTGTTTACATTGGAATAAAAACTCAGCTGAATTAACTACCGGTACCTTATGTCATTTCAAGAATTCATGCAATTCCCCGTACAAAAAGCGATTGATAACCAATCCATGCAATGCTGCTTACCTAAACAAGCCCCTAAACACGATCCTCAAAAGATGGAATATACATGCAAATGTGAATCGAGTATTCAACATTAGATTACCGATATGGAATTATGATATGAAATGAACAAATAATAGAAGCATTCCAACTCAATGTGACACTAGAATTTAAAGTGCAGTACAACAATTGTACAGGCTAGTGTGTAAGGGCCAAATATGAATGTATACCCAGCCATATCTAAAATGAAAAAATAGTACATCATAGCATGCTCTATATATCCAAACCACACTATTATGTAATACACATATGCATTCCAAAATCTCTTTGAGAATTCTTACATAAACTTCAAAGCCTGCAAGAACGGCAAAGTTGAAAACATGAAGAAGATAAAAAGATGAAGTAAAAATTGATGAGATCAAGAACGCACCAAACAGTATCAAGAAATAACATTCCAAAAGCAATCTAGAATTGCATTTATTTAGTTCTTAGCCCCCTAAGCTCCTGCTTTTGATAATCTATTCAGAATGCATAGCCATCAAGCTAGAATTAGAACAACAATCATTGTGCCTGTTAAAGAATTCTTAAGCATATATTTAAAGTAAATTACCTTCACTCCTTTTCATACTACACAGAATATGAATTGAAGGGAACATAAACAGAAGGGTTAAAAAGTGTTTCCTGACATGAACGGTAACACACTTTTATTGCATTATAGTAAAAAGAAAATCTTGATGAAACTAAATACCAACTCATTTCACTTTGCACAGAACATTAAAAAATGTATGCCAATTCCATATATACATACATAGAGGAAATTTCCTCTGGAATACGAAAGAGATATTTTCATAACACAGGCATGAATAACCTTTGAATCATTAAAACAAGATGCATTCATTCAGTGCTTTGTAAAGGTACCCAATGGGGGAAAATGGAATCAGATTTTAAAATGTGTGTATAGAGATGGTGGGGATCAACAAAGAAGTACTCCATAAACGAATTATCATTATGAATACTTAGGCACATTTAATAGAAAGTAAAGAAGATGGACTACTCACCACCGGAGTGTGGTCTCGATGAGAGGGGTGAATCGGCGCCCCCCTCACTGCCAGTAGCTGGGTCGAGATCCATCCCGTCATAGGTCAATGTGTACCTATCGTCTGTGGAGGTACGCCCCTTCACGTTACCCTCTTCATCAAACATATGACTGTTACCTCCCCGGAACAGACTCCAAGGTCCAACCGGGGATGGTGAAGTCTTAACGGATGTCTCCATCTTGTTGTCATGGTTACATGGCATCGATTCAATAGTAGCCGTTGTCATGACGGCATTTGGTTTGTCCGAGTCGTCTCCGGAATCTTCGGTATTGTTATGCAAGGTCGATTGGGATTCGTTTGCAACGTAGTAACAGTAGCCTTCGTCTTTGGTATTATTTTGGAAAGTTTGGAAGCGTTCGAGTACGGAAGAGTAGCTCGTGGAGGAGATGGAGGATCTTGCTGACTCGGTTGTTGTAAATGACTCGCTGCTGGCCAGTGGGGCCAGACGCTCGTGTAGTGCACTGCCCTCGCCTGAGCAGTTTGAGGCAAGGTTTGGGAGAGTTGTAATGGGCTGGTAATTTTGGGAGTTAGTTCTCAGTTTATCATCAGGAATAGATCGCTCTGCTTTATCAGAAAACATCCAAAGGTATCCAGAAAACATGTTGTAGGTAGAGAGAAGATCAAGTACCAATTGCAGAGATTTTTTCCATAGGAAGTAAACAAGATTGGAAGAAAAACAAACAATATTAAAGCAATTTGAAGAAATCACAACTATAAAATAACACTATAAAGTCATGTCTGAAATTAGAATTGGACATCAGCCAACCATATCATATTACTTGAAAGACAAGGCAAGAATGTCAGCTGTTTTTCAAATCTGGAGGCAAGATAAGAAAATGGAGTATGAACTTACAATGGATTACAAAATAAATTTGGAATTGTTTACTGAAATTCATATTGAACGTCAGTTTTGTTAGGATGACACTCAAATTGGACATCAGCCAACCATATCATATTATTTGAAAGACAAGGCAAGAATGTCAGCTGTTTTTCAAATCTGGACGCAAGATAAGAAAATGGAGTATGAACTTACAATGGATTACAAAATAAATTTGGAATTGTACACTGAAATTCATACCGGTATTGGACGTCAGTCCAATTTGAGTGTCATCCTAACAAAGCTGTACAGAAATAATACCAGCTGTTCTACAGGTGCTGATGAAAAGGATTTTGGAAATGATGGAAAGGATGTTGTTGTTAACCAAAAAGTAAGGTTGGCATATGCACCAACATAAGCATTCAAAATAAATCAATTTGAAATTCAAATTCACTTTCGATTCCACTGAAGTTGGATTTTTAACCTATCTTTTAAAGTGGTAAGGCAAAAATGGCAGCAGCTTTTTTATTAACGTTAAACCAGACAAAACATTTGGAATAGGAAATCTCAGGTGAAATAGAATTGGTATTGAAAATCAATAGAATTTCTGTATTTGTGGGTTGTCCACTTAGGTGAAACAAAACACAGGAATGGCAGCTATTCTATAGGTGTGGATGTAATACCAGAATATTAAAGTCACACTGGTTTTCAAATTCAAATTTGAAATGAAAATTGAAAGAATTGGAATCAAAAATTGGATATCAGTTATATTGGAATATTCACCTACCTGAGGCATTAGGCAAGGCTAGCAGTTGCACTATGGGTGTGGAGGCTTGGACAGAATGTTAAGTTAGAGTATGAACTTCCATTGGATTTCAAATTCAAATTGGAATTAGAACTTGAAATTAGATTTAAAATTGAAAGTGGATTTCATTCATACTTGAATGTCCTCCTACAATGACAGCTATCCTTCAGATGTGAATGATTATAAAGATTCAAAATTTTAATAAGAGAGGGAATAAAATTTTGATTTCGAATTAACTTTGGAATTGAGAATTGGAAACTCAATAAAGTTTGAGTTTCCACATACCTGAGGCACTAGTCAATTGGGTCAATTGACACCTGCTCTTTGGGTGTTGGGTGTACAGGTAGATTTTGAAGCAAGTTGTTGTTTTAAACAGTTTTGTAATTTGATTTGGAATTCTGGTTTGAAACCTTTACTGGATTTCATCTAAACAAAAATTCAAATTGAAATTTTAATCTGATTTCTTTCAAACTGAAATGTCCTCCTACATGATCGAGGCATCAAGGAAGTCTGCTGTTCTTCGGGTGTTGAGGGTAGACTAGAATATTTTGTTGGAGAAAGAACTCAAATTGGATTTCAAATCAAATTTGGAACTGGTAATTGGAATTGGAAATGGACTCCTCTCCTACCCGAGGCAAAAGGAAATAATGGCAGTTTTTTTCTGGTGTTGACTTAAGTAGTTGCTGAGCAAACAGAAGTTGAAATAGAAACTAACATTGGAATTAAAATTGGATTTGGGATGGAAAAATGGAATTTTAATTTGGATTTAATCAAGTGGGATTGTCCACATACCTGAAGCATAAGGCAAGAATGGCACCCGCTCTTCAGGTGTTGAGGGTAGATCTGAAGGCAAGTTGTTGTTGGATTCTGAGGCTTTGTTTCCCCGTCTCTTGGTAGGTGAGGACTTGTTGGAAGACCCTAATGATTTGGAAGGGGAATCCTGGAGATTCATGGAAAAGGAAATTTTAAGAAATGAAAATGGAGGCGTGATGGCTCAGTGGTAGAGCAGTGGTCTCGTAACTGGGAGGTCCTGGGTTCGAAACTAAGTCCATGTGCTAGCTGCTCTCTGGCATCAAGACATTAATCCTCATTACCAATCCCCCAGGAGAAGACATAAAGCTCTCAGTCCCTCATTACTTACAAGCACACACATGCTTCTTTTAGCATAAAACACATAAAACAAACCAACCAATAAAAAACCTAAAAACCATGTATTTTAGCAGCTCAAATAAATTACCGGTACTACTTATACATTTATGTATATCAGCTGCTACTTTCATGCTCACTCGCACAAGGGAAAACTTAGACTCAGTGGAAAGCCATGGCAGAGATATCCAAAAGAACTGAACCAATCACAAATACTTACTTGCATTTCTACATGAAGTATGTCTTTGAAATACATGTAGATCACCCACATTCTTGACCAATTGATAAGATGTGTACAATGGTTACTACAAAGGTGATACTGAAAATGAATTTCTACAAAACAAGGAAAGTTGTGTCTTTTTAGATAGGATCTTGAAACTTCATCAAGCAATGCCAAGTTTGCCCTGGGGGGTGTTTCACACAGCCTTTTTTCAATGACAAATGACAAAAATCAGTGACAAATCTGCTGATAACCAATCAGAAGCAAGGATTTCAGTAGCTTATAACATAAACTGTCATCTGTCAAGGATGACAAGTTTTGTGAAATGGGGCCCTGATCAAAAAGTTGGCCTAATTCTGTTTAATAATTGAAAAAATAATGATACTGTAATTAGGTTTTACTTAGCACCTTTATCCAGAGGATACAAAGCACTATCTCTTAGTCCATGAACAAATTAAGAAGATTTGTAGAGATATATTTTTCAGGTGTGTTTTGAAGAAGTCAAGTGAAGTATTTTGATATCGATACATTATGATAGTGTTACTATTCGCACTGCCCTCTGTATATCATCTTACTATCCCCACTTGAATTTTCTTCTTCTTCTTCCTCCTCCTTCTCTCCTACTTTTTCTCTTCTTCTCCCTCTTCATCCCCTTCTTAATCTTACCACCCTCTTTCTATGCTTTGTTTACTCTACACCACCATCATGTTCTTCTTCACTTTTCTTTATCTCCTCTTTATATAAAAATGAGTTAGGGAGATCAAATATTATTAATAATAAGAAATAAGAATTTTAAAGTTAAACGTTATTTTTAACAATTCTCTCATCCAAGTTCACTTCATTAATTTGATGTCATTTATTATGAATGTTTTTATATATATTGCATTTTACACTTTTAAAACATTGCCCACTTCGGCCTTGTAGGCCGCGATGCATTGTTGTTCTTTTATTCTCAATAAAACCATTATCAATTCAATTCAATTCAAGTACTATTTCTGAGAAATGCAAGGCAATTTATACAGTCAAACCTGTCTACAGCGTCCTTCCAAGGGAAACATGAAAAGTGGTCTCTGTATACAGGTTGTCACTCAAGCTTTGGTCACAACCAACCGTGCATGTTTTTAGTCCGTACGGTTTTCGGGGAGGCCACGGCCGCCAAGTTGTTCTGAAAACGTAGGGGGGGGAGTTGCAAAGGCAGGGAGGGAGTACCGGCAACGCACGTCAAAATGTGTAGAACAGGTGTCACATGTATATTCACCTGTGCTACTTATTTTTTACATAGCAGTGAAGGGATGTTACTTTGTCTACCATAGCAATTGTTGAGGGTAGAATGAGGAACTGTATATTTTGTCCGAGTTCTTTTTCCGTCATATTCATAGTGACACGCACTGGGGGTGAATTGGTAGCCCGACCCCAGCCCAAACGCAGCGAAACTTCCTTGTGCACTAAAAGTGCTACGGTATGTCTGCCTGCTCCCAAATCCGTACGGAGGCGGTACTCACCACGTACGGATACCCACATTTTGCCCACGTTTTGCACGTAGACAGCACGCAATTGCAAGTACGGCGGGTTGTGACCACCGCATCAAACAGGTTTGACTGTACCTGGAAATGTACAGTATGACCGCCTTCTCTGGCTGGCTTCATTTGGAGGTAGGACGACCGGGATGATGATGACGAGGGTGGTTGGTTGAAGTCTTGACTTGGAGATGGGGGACTCATGGGGGTCCTGCCGACCTGCGAGAAGCGCTTAGGTAGGCCATGCCTCTTGCCATACTCCATGCACTTAAGAGAGAAAGAATAAAAAACATGGCTTAATTAGTGGACCTGAAGACCTCTGGACCTGGAAGAAATTTTCTACCAAAATTTTTGCTTGATGCAGAAATTCAAGCATATGAATACTGAATTTATTACAGGCTGCCTTGGAGAACTGCTTTTAGAATCTGTACAAACTCACACGAGAGTTATCATCAAGAGCTGTCTTAACACCGACATGAAGTTAACGGTACTTGATATTAACAGAAGAAATTGAACCTTACTCAACTTGCTTGCATTCATGAACTCAAATATTCAACGGTTAAAACTATAGATTAGACCACTAGAACCTGGATAGGGCTATGTTGAGACTGGGCTGTAGTTCCTGGAACTCTACAGATTACAAAGCTTTACAGGAGCTGCTATACATGTGATATCTTCTGGTAAATGATCCTTGACAATAACACAGATTAAAACCATGTCAATTTTATGAATTATAAATTGGCTATTCCATATCACTACTTTAAAGACTAGTTTGGACTAGCTAGGTCATAGTTCCTAGACAAGCATATACATACCCCATTGAGAGCAGTCATGACACCTCCTGGCAGATGATCCTTGATGATGACTGGAGAGATCAGGACCTCACTGAAGTCCTCTAGATCCCTCCAGATACCATAGTAGGCACAGTCTTTCCTGCTGATGCTGGGGTGGGAAGAGAGAGAGAGATAAATAAAGAATTAGTTACTTATATGTTCTTTTTTTTTGTTCCCTTTTCTTCCTTCTCATTTCTCTATGTATCTCATTCTAATTCTGTCCCTCTGCACCTCAGAATAGTTTACTAAATCGATGGCACTTAAAGAGAAAGGTGAGTTCTGGTAATGCGATTGCATTGTAAAAGGAAAGGTGTGCACTGCAAGGTTCTGGAGTCATCAAAATCATAATAAATTTGGCCGTGACTTGGTAAAGTAACAAGCGCTGTACACAGAAAGCTATACATAGGACAATACAAATGGTGTTGGGGCTGGTACTACCTTGATTTCCTTGTGTTTCTATGCTCATTGCTCAGCCAGTACACATTTTATTCCAAAATTGTTTGGCACATGTCATTTATTTGTAATCTTGGACATTCAGTGTAAGTTTCGTTTGATTCAGTGAGAGTAATTTTTTTTTTTAAACCGGAACTGGAGTTTATCTTTAATAAGTGCTGTATTATTATTATTATTATTATTATTATTATTATATTATATATAGTAGAATATTCCATCCAATCTTGAATTTGCATGTACGTGCAACCGATTAAACCTGCTTTAGAAACCACTACTATAGAAAGACCACCTGTACACAAAGACCACGTTCCTACAAATACTATATTTTTATTTCCCTAGATCAGGACCTTTCATAGAATATTGTATTGAAAAAGTTTGAACCATGTTTACTGCTTAGAATCTTCAGCAGCCTTAACAGATAGCCTCCTGTACTTTCTATGAGATGAATTTATAGGGTTAGTATTTCACTCGTTTGTTGACTTCTTTTTCCTTAAAAACATTCTTTTATTTCCACTATAATATGAACAAGTAAAATTTTACCCCAGATATATTTATTCTGGCATGGAAACCAAACACTGGCTCCCTTCAAGTCAGTTTACAACATACTACACACTTTTACCCAATTACTAAACATTTAAGTTCATATTATAAGCACTGTTTGACATTCATGTTTAACTATTGACTTTACAGGCATTTATAATCCCTGGGATAGACACATGCCCATTATAAATGCTGACATTAGAGGTTTTGTGGTCAAGTGGATAAGTCTCCTTATTGAGAACCACAAAGTACTGGGTTCAAATCCCTGTTGCAGCACTAATGGCCTTTGGCAAGGCACTGATCAACACTTGCCACACTCTACCCAGGAAGGTAAATGCATGAGTAACTGGCAGGAATAAATTCTTTGAAATGCTCAAGCGCTGTAATGCCAGCTGTGCTGAAGCCAGGGTAGTAGTAAAGGAGCGCCAGGAGTGCCAATGCGCCAGACATGAGCCCTATACAAGAAGACATTATTATAATTCATTGATTTTCATATACTTTTATGTGTAAGAAGGGGGTAGAATTTGTGTTGTGCATTTTCTCATCAGCTTCTTACCCCTCTCTCTTGTGATTATTGCGGACAATCTGCAGCACCCTCCCCGGTAGGAAAAGGGGGCTGTGCGTCGACAGCACGAGGTCGTGGTTGGTCGGGTGGAAGGCTTTGTTGAGCCGGCATGGGTTCGGAGACGGGGTATCCACGTCTTCAACAGGGGCTAGATTCTTGGAGTGGATTGTACAGCAGCAGAGCAGCTCGCCCATTATAACTCTCCACTTGTGAAAGGAAAGGTAGAACTGATATTAAAGGAGGAGGAAGAGGCACAACTCAAAAATAATGGCATATAATTTGACGGTGTTTGGGTTTAACAGCATGCAGTGAGGTTTGCTAAAATGTGAACCTTGGAAGTAGAGAGGTTTTTTAAAATGTAAACCTTGGAAGTATATAGAGATGGTTTCTAAAAACCAAACCTTGGAGAAGATAGGTTCACTAAACCCTGGAGAGGCCCTGTTTTTAAAAGTTTTGATACAAATCAGAGGAGCTATGTTTGTAAGAAAACAACTTTGAAATGCATCAAACCTAAGTACTGTTTTTTCTGTTTCCTAGCTGGAATTATCTTCCTTGTTTTCCATATAATACCAAAATTAGGAATATTGAACCACTTTTATACATGATCTTAAATATGAAAAAAAAAAAATCAAAACACTAACAGTCACATTCCGGCATGATAAAATATAATAAAAAATAAACAAGCTTATGAAAATTTACATTTGTTTTTTACACGGTTCAACCTGTTAGAGTAAGTGTGAAATTACAAGTTTAACCAATTTGATGGGTGTATTGCCATGGAACTGAGAGTTTTAAAAAGTTTAATGAGTTTAATGTATCTTGCAATTGCATAAATATATAAATATGTAACTAAGGAATAATACATTATCAAAAAGTCAACCAAGTGAATGTTTAATAGCTGTATGAAAGTGGGGTGAGCTTTTTAACAGCCCGAGGAGTGTTTCACAGAGACTAAGATCGACATTAAGTTGAGCTTAACTATGGCAGGATTTTCATGCCACTAGATCTTCTAGCCATTCCTGGCATTGCTTTCTCAAGGGACGTACACATCATGGGCACAAATCTACAAAATTTACCTGATTTGATAATTCATTATTGAAGGAAAAAATATTATCTAAAGATCATAATTGAGAGACCAATGGTGAGAGCAACCAGTGGCATGAGCGGCCTGCCATAGTAAATTCCAACTTAAAGTCGATCTTGGTCTTTGTGAAACACTCCCCTGTATAAACCAGACGCTCTGGCCTACCTTGGGGTCTCTGCACATCTTGATGCAGTTGAGGAGGTCAGCCCGGAGGAATTCCATCTGAGAGAGACCGATCCTAGCAACAACATCCTTGCCAACCACTAGAGAGGTAACAAACTCAGCAGCATGCTCAGACGCTTCCTTGCTGGAGGTGGTGGAGAGAGGATTTGAAGGTGTTTGAAATTTAAGTTTCTTTCTACAGGTCCTGTAGCATCATTTAGATTTGACTGAATTATTAGCTGAAAACATAAAGTGCTTTTGTACTTTGGTTTTACTGTTTTATGTTTCATGTCCTGTATATCTTTGACATCACCATCATTACTGTCATCTTCATTGTCACCATCATCATTATCGTCATCCTTATTACCATTATCATTATCACCATCGTAATATTCACAGGAAGTGCCTCCATAATTACTAATTTAATACTATCATCACATCATCATCATCAACTGTATCATTATTATCACTTTTACCATCAACACCACCACAAACTTCATTATCATCATCTTTTTCAATGCCAAGTATATCATCCCTAACACCCTTTTCAACATCACCCTTTATTTCCTCTTCCTTCTCCACCTTTCCCTCTTCTTCTCCTTCTCCCCTTCTTCTTCCGTCTTCTTCTCCTCCGTCTTCTTCTCCTCCGTCTTCTNTGAGCGGCCTGCCATAGTAAATTCCAACTTAAAGTCGATCTTGGTCTTTGTGAAACACTCCCCTGTATAAACAAGACGCTCTGGCCTACCTTGGGGTCTCTGCACATCTTGATGCAGTTGAGGAGGTCAGCCCGGAGGAATTCCATCTGAGAGAGACCGATCCTAGCAACAACATCCTTCCCAACCACAAGAGAGGTTACAAACTCAGCAGCATGCTTAGACGCTTCCTTGCTGGAGTTGGTGGAGAGATGAATTGAAGGTGATTGGAAATTAATTTTGTCTCTACAAGTTAATATAATGTAATTTAGATTTGACTAAACTATTAGGTGTAAACATATTTCATGGTTGTACTTTAGTTTTACTGTTTTATGTTCTATATATCTTCACCATCACCATCATCTTCATTGTCATGCTGTAAAAATGATGTATTTATGTATTTCACTTTTATTGTTTTATGTTCTGTATATATTCACCATCATCAACATCATCTTCATCGTCACCATCATTTTTTTCTCCTCATTGTTATAATCACCATTGTAATATTTGCAGGAGGCACCTCCATTACCACCAACTCCACCATCATCATTATCATGATAATTACTCATTTAAGACTAGTCTGGCTGGTCTGATCATGATACCGAATATGGCCATTCTACCAGCTCCCCCTAAAATAACCAACTATCAACAATAACCATCATCATCATCATCATCATCATCATCATCATCATCATCATCGTCAACACCACAACCATCAGATTGCACCTCCACTATCACCACCACCATTACCACCATCACCACTATCATCAGCACCACCACCACCACAACCATCACCACCTCCACTATCACCACCACCACCACCACCACCACCGCCACCACCACCACCATTACCACCATCATCCAACTCACCATAGTAACCCTCCTGGAGGAGAGTAGGCATAGACCTTGAGTGAGGGGTAGTCTGGTCTCAGCATGATACCCAAGATGGCTGCTATCCCAGCTCCCAACGAATGCCCAACTAACAGTAGTTGGTAATTCTGTGTTCCTCTTTCCTAGGAAAGTGGTTCAGGGAGAAAATGTATCTTTGATTAAAATGGAGCCTCAATTTTCTTTATGTGGAGGAAAAAAACTATGACAAAAAGAGAGAAAATCTGAGATATACAGTCAACAACAAAATTATTCATACCCTTTGTAAATTTGATGTTTCTTGCATTCTCGTAACTCTAGAATCAAAGTTGGGCGGGTTGAGTTAGGACCTTTGTTGAATACTTTTAGATTCATACTTTAATATGTCACATTCTTAATAAACTTAAGTTGGGACAAATTCATTTTTCACATACTGAATAAAGTACAAAACTTGGTGAGGGTATAAGTACTTTAGTTTCTAACTGTATATCGTCGGCCTTATGCCAAAAGGGCCTTAACTGCTTTTGGCCATTCCGAGATAATCGCTTTTAAAGGTTTTGGCCTCTCTAATAATCAAAAGTTTGTGGTCGTTTTTTTTTGTTTTTGAAGCCAATTTCGATAAATATGTTGAGTTGTTAAGTTTTACATGCTATGTGCAAAAAACATGTTAGGGCCCCTTTTGGCATAAGGCTTGAATGCAGCGTATTTATGCCAGAAGGGCCGTAACCTACTCGGCATTGTGCCAAAAAGGGGCGTAACCTACGCGTTGCTATGCCAAAAGGGCGCGCATAGTTAGCGCCCTTCTGGCACGAGGAAATTTCCTTGTTTCGCAACACCTTTGGTTTGCCAGAAAGGCCCTCCTAACGCAAATAGATCATACGTGTACGTTAAGGCCCTTTTGGCGTAAGGAAAACGATGAGATACGCGTTAAGGCCCTTTTGAAATTCATAATTATCTTCATAAATAAATCGAATTTCAACAAGTGAAGC
>BEXV01001900.1:70006-85522 GCA_003118195.1 Hemicentrotus pulcherrimus | reverse complement strand
TAATGATTATACTCCTTACTTTTCCTGTCTCCTTTTATCTTCGGCCATTCCTGTCCCTCGAAGTCATAGCGAATATCTTCATATTTTTGTCCCACCAGGTGAAACAGCATCCGGGCTGGTTCTCCTCTGCCACGTGCATCGAAGTATGTGATCTTGTAGTTAGGCATCGTCAAAGATGGTTATTAATTCACAAAATGAGATAAAATCTGAAGCGATGATTGAACGACGTCGATGATAATGATATCCCAACCTAGCCGTATAGTGATCGAGTGACGGCGACGCGCGACGAGTATCCTGCGTTATCACACTATCTGCCAAACTTGACCCCATGTCAGTACCCCGCGTACAATGGCAACCACGTGCCTCAAATGTGACATTCGACGGTAAGATCGGGTCTGCACTATTGACATTTCCCATGTCTATGTTTATCTTAACATTTTTCATTTCTCACCAGTTGAAAGGTTTGGGCAAATATATAGAAGAGGGAGATAGAGATTGGGAGAGAGAGGGGGGACGTCGGACAAATATGTATTTTATAATAGAGATTACATAGAAAGAGATGCACAGAAAGAACGAAGGAGAAAGAAGACGAAGACGTCATAAGAGTGAGAAAGGATAAGAAAAGGCAGAGACAGAGAAAGAGAGAGATAAAAGATATAGATTGAGAGAAACCGAAAGATAGAGAGAGAGAGTCCCGTCCTTCGGATGGTGACGTTAGGGACTTTTAGATTCGCACGTAGTCATTATGTCTATGCTACGATCGACGTCCTTTTAATGCACTGCCTTGAATTGACGTCACACGTATAAGTCCACGCAAATCTTAAAGTCCCTAATTAAAGGTCGGTCCCCAGACGTAAATAATCATATCTGATTGATACACGTCTGTAAAAACCAAATAAACACGGTTTGCTAGGTGGGCTCGCGCTAGCCCATGATCATGATGTACTTATGTCATCACAATCTACACTTATGGATTTTGAATGTGACCATGAAGTTTAAGGGTATACCTACAGCAAGACTTCATCCCTTAAAACCAGAACAACATATCAATCCTTTTTTCTGCATTTTGTGAAGCATGCTTGGTATATGAGTCTGACATGAAGATGAATATAGCCAACAGATCTAGCACACTCTACCACAATCAGTCAGGGGCGTCGCTAGACCTTTTCCAGTGGGGTGTAGCTAGAGGCCATCGATTAGCGACAGAACTAGCCACCAATTACCGGCAAATACATACTGATAGTTAATGCCAATTCGATTTCAAATTTAACCCTGTGGCGTGATAGGAAAGAGCGCTGTGTTTGAACACAGATCTCCAGGGTTCTAAGCCCGACGGGGCGATTTCATAAACCCTTTTTTCTTTTGCTGATATTATAGTAAGATTGACAATGAGAATGGCAATGAACAATGATTTTCAATGATTGCTGGTGAAACTTCGAGACAGATCTAGCACACTCTACCACATATGGTACAGTCAGGGACGTCGCCAGTGGGGTGTAGCTATGGAGACAATACAGCTATTATAATTGTAGTCTCTCTCGAAGTCTTCACAGCAGATAAAATACCGATACAGCTGTCCCGACACGTACAGCTCAATATATATGCGTATCTTTATTGCTCCCTCGACCAGATGACTCCACCCAACAGCCCTACTTCCTCTCTCTCTCTCTCTCTCTCTCTCCTACTCCAACCCTCCTCTCTCATGCCCTTACCCCCTCTGTCTCCTCTTTTTACCCCCCCATTTCTTTTGTTTCATTTCCTCTTTTTCTCCCTTTTCTCCTTTTCGTTCTTTCCGTTCTTTTTTTCCTTCTTTCTTTTCTTTCTTTCATTCTTGTCCTTTCTNGCCCCTGTGTACAGTGCCATTTCACCTTTACATCACTGCAATCAGATACTACTTTTCCTCATTCAAAATATGTATTTCTGTAGAATAAACTAACAATTTTACTAAATTAGACCCAATTTGACATGGTTATAATGCATTTACAAATAATTTGACAATCACAGCTCAAATCTATAATTATGTCAAACTCTTTTTTTTTTTTGCTCTGCACAAAATTGGATTTTTTTTTTTGTGGAGAAATAAGTCCACGTGGACACCTGCTCATGCTCAATATGAATACAAATTCCATCACCTGGTAACATTATTTCTCCAAACCTGTAGAAATAATTCAGGCGGTTTTAAAAACAAACACCTAACACCTGAAATTCAGGAGAGCTGGACCACTACCTGAAACTATTGAGGACGGGTGCATAATGGTTAGGTACACTTGAAGCCACTCTGTTTCTGTAGTGTCTAGCATCAGTTTTTTTTTCTCCACATAAGCAGGCTGATGTTTACCAGCTCCATAGGTAATGTTTTTTGTCATACATCAATTCATAATGATCTGGAAATTGAATTACTGGCCTATATTTCATCACGGTAGCTGCACTTTTATATCTTCAAATCCAAATTTAATAAAAAAGGAACAGCAACTGTCATGAAATGAACAGAACAATTGTACGGTTTTTAGTATCATCATTGTTTGTGTCCGATCTATTATAAAATCAAAGGATTCAAACTTCATAGAACTAAATTTACTCATTAAACATCTAGTATGATACACTGATATATATATGTAAAACACTGTAAGTGAATAATCCAACATATTACATTTGTTTCCCAAGATATCTGGAAAATGATACATGTAATTCATTCTTCCTAAGTTGAATAAACACTGTCTTGAATGAAACTAAGATGAAAGATACACAATACATCGCAAGTTGTTCTTATGAGTCATTGCCAACGCTAACTGTGTAGATAGTTTTTTCTTTAATCTGATTTATCAATTTAAATCGGGCATTTAAGTTTGATCTCCTCTTCCCTGGCCGCTATCGTTTGCCCTCAGAATATTGCTACAAAAATTTGTATTTGTATATTTTCTGTCATTCTAATCTTGTAATCACCTTGATTATAATTGTTTCATTGTGATTTTTCTTGAAAGTGCCGAATAAATAATAAATAGACAAAATAAATATTGCTAAACTTTAATTTGAAAAAAGAAAGAAATTGTTACATCAACCATCATAGCCTTTAAGATACTCTGATATATTCTGCTTTTTAGTTTTTTTTATAGTCTATTATGGATCAATTGCCGCTCTGTATCAGCGTGTAAAAGACGGGGCCGAGAATTCTATTTTTCAAAGTCTCCTTCAAAAATCTTCCAAGCTTCTTCCATTTCCTGCGCTGATAGCTCAATCTTGAAATAATCATGCCTTGTTTTTTGCGGGTGGCGATCTTTAAACCATCTAGATCGGTGAACAATTCTGATGCTTAACTTGTCTAAGAGTATACCGCAATATACATCGTCAAATTGTATTCTCGCTGGGTATTCTCCGGATTTCAGATATAGTTTTTTGACTACGTGATGTGACATAACATACCCATGCCCGAATGGAAATGGAGGCCATGTCTTACCAGGGTAGATGTCCTCTGGTATGTACCATTTATTATTTACGTTACGTTCTGGACGGAACCCCTCTACCCTATATTCGAGCACGAATTGAGAGTGATCATTCGGGGATAAAGCGTCGAGGTCGTTGACCAGGGTCACGATATCAACAATGACATCGTCATCCATTGACATCAAGAAATCACTGTTATTGCAAACTGTAAGGCCCATTTAAATCCCATGACGAGTTTGACGGTAAGATTGTAATATCTATCTTGGAAGCCCACCTTCAGGATATCTCCATGTCTCCGGGCCTCTTCCTGAATGTTTTCCCTCCCGACTTGTGCTTCCGAATCTCCCACGATGAAAAGCAATCTCGTGGACACATTGTATTTTGCGGCCCCACCGATGTACGTCTGTCTTGCGGTATTCCTGCGTTTAGTATGACCTGGTGCTGATTTGACTAAGACAAGTAATGTGATATTATCTTTTCCAGCATTGCACTTATCGACAGGATTGATTAAAAATTCATATATATCCAGCTCAGCTCCAGGTTTCCAATGTACATTTTTCATCCATCCGCGCAATGGAGCCGCGGGTTTTGTACATGTTCGGGTGGCATATTTTGTGCCGTGACATTATATCCAACAGCTCTGACATTTCTGTTTTTCCCATTTGAAAAACCAGCTATTGATGGTAATCTTCTATTGGTGACCTTTTCTACTTGATACGACTTAGAGCATATGTTATGGTAGATGGTAGTAGTAATAGCAATGCAGAACACATAAATAATAAGCTGGCTCTTGATATATCTCATCGTGTTGACTGGTTAATTACGCTGATAATAAGAGTAGGGTCCATTAGTATGCTGACTAATAATTGACAATAATATTGTATTTTCAAACAGATCCCCTTTATGTATCCAACCATATGGCCACGATTAGTCTCATTGGACAGCGCCCCCTATTTTCAGAGTTCCGCAGCATAACATGTTAGTCTATGGATTTTACAAAACAAATCGTTAAAATTTTAATTTTTGTTTAAACGAAAATCACATTTACCGGTGACCCCGACATACGTTGACACTAGCTCTTTCTTTGGAACCCTCATGTCCCATTCTGTATGAAAGTTCACCCACCGTAATTTGATCAAAATAGGTCGCCAGCTCGCCATTGCATATAAACAGTGCGTCCTAGAAAAAACAAAATCGAGAATTACCGATGTTATATCATAACTTAATCACAATCATAATTAATAAATGAGTGATTCAGAACAATTTGAAGAGAGGGTACCAACAAGTCATTTAGCGGGCGGTATCTGAATTTCAAATAAAGAATCACATTTCTAGAAAGTTCATTTTCTGCCCTTCCATATGACACCTCAATCAGGAAACATGAGCCAGGAATAACAATGTTATATTGGTTTAAAGTAATGCTTGAATTTCCATAATTTGATTAAACGAATTCGTTTTCACTGGCTGCATGCCGAAGCAACAAACAGAGTTGACAAAAGACCTAACTCCGTTTCTTTGACGATCAACCATGCATCAAGTCTTTCGTTTTCTTTCTTTCACAAGATATGTGAATATTAATCACTCCTGATTGAAATGTCAATATTATAGTTCAATAGCTTTTGCAAGCAAATATTTAAATTAAAAATCCTCTGTATAGGGTACATTATTATTATTTAAAAAACACATCTACATTACAGCATGGCAAGAGACAAGGACATAATAAGAATGAACAAACACATTAAAAGAGATAAGGGAGCAGCAAGTGGGTCAGGGTGCACAAAAGTGAAGTTCATCACTGTTACCCAGAGGCATGTGCCCCCACACATGCTACTCCCAGTTCATAATAAAAAAATCTATACACAAAATATTGCACATTTATAGAGTATACCAGTCTATAAACCTTTCTTACAAAACTTAATACTATAAAGTTAGAATAATATGTTTCAAAACAGTCGGACGAAATAGGGTATGAAACACCTTCTTCCTGTCAACATAGTTGATACGGTCACACCGCCACATCGACTCCACATCGACTCAAACTATGTAAAGTATGCTCAAACCCAGCGGATATGGGGTGATGTAATTTTTGTTCGATATGTTATCGATCTGGGCATCGTTTCATGAAACCGTCGTAACTATAAGTTCACTAACATCCTATTGATTCACGTGCTACAATTAAATATGCACATTTTAATGGGTTGCTGTCGCACTTGTACTTATAACGGTCTCGTGAAACGCCGTCCAGGTGTCAGCCTCGTTGGTTTGACCGGGATATCACGCTAACAGAAAGTTGATTTAATATAGAGTGTACTTTCGGTCCTTAAGGTACTGTGAGAGTGGAGAATCATTCTTGAATGACTCGTAGAATTTGACGAGGTTTGGGTAGGATTCAAAGTAGGTCTTGAGACCGACACTGCTGTCCAGGAAGAAATCTATGAGGTTGAAGATGACCAAATCGGCCAGTGTTAACTGTAAAGAAAAAGATTTAAACGACTGTAAGACATGCGGCATTGATATGAAAGTGCTCCAGGTTCATTTTCTAAAACTAATATACTTGCTTCAACCCTCGACCTAAAATACTCATGATGCGACTATAAACCTGTATTATATTCCCGTAAAGGCGTGTATAGAACCACGCAAATTATACATTTCTTGTAATTTTGACATTTGCACCAAATTATCTTTGTTACTCTATAATTCAAATTTTTTTTGGTATTAATTGAGAATGATTCTACATTTTGGATATTAATAATTTGAATTGAAATCTTCATTTAATCCCAAACCTGATATAAAGCCAGATTGTTAACCGAACTCTATAACCCGTTGGATCTTACATGTCTTAGGTCTATGACTCTATGTCATTGATAGACCATTTTGAATGGAGGGGTGGACCGTTATTTGCCGACAATTTTGCCCCATATTTCCAACCACCGACGAGCACCATTTGCATAATTAGACAAGAGGACAATTTCAGGGGACATTTTTATAATAATTTTCTTCAAACTGTCATGACGGAAAGAGAAAGCCCAATAAATCTGAACTCAACCTTCTCTTTCAATTAACAATTAACTTTGCCAACAGAAAATTAGTTGTTGCGTGGGATATCCTCTTAGAGCGGCTACCCATCAGGGTCAAAATCTTATGTTGCCGAATCATCGCTTGTTTGGATAGTTCAGGCTTTTGATAATATATACTGTTTGCAGGAATGAACACTTTATTTCGCGTGCTTACTCCGAATCACCGCGTCGTCGACGTCTGGTCGGGTTACACGTCTTTTCGTGAAATGAAAGTTGAAGATCACGCGACCTTCCGTAGATTTGCCGTAGGGTTTTCAAAAAGTGTCGGGTAAATTGGACCAGAACATTTGTAGGTGAGAGTGTTCTGGACGCGATGACCCGATGATTTGAAGTAAGCCCTTTATTTGGTGTGACTTACCCGGTTCCCTATAAAGTACTTTCCTCCTGCTTTCTGCAGAGATTCAGAGAAGAAATCCCATGAAGGCTTCAGAGTACTGTCTCTACACCTGACAAGATCAGCTTCCTGATAATATCAATGAAGAAAAAAAAAACATAATCACATATTTCAGATAATTATGACATCTTTTGTCTATATTACCAGGCGAAAGACCGTGGGGTGGTAGCCTACCCGATATCCGTCAGGCTTTCTTGCAAGTATATTAATCGCGTTATAGAGAAGGACAATCGGCGAAGGCATCAGCCATCTTCACCGTTGGATGCGAAAAGTTAATTTTCTTTTATTTACCATGTTTCGTTCGTAGAAAATCAACGAACGGTCAACCCCCTAAAGCTATTTCAGTAACAAAGTAGGTAGAAGATGTAAGAGAGAGAAAAAAACATTATTCGATTAAACTCAGAGTGAAGTGTAATTGTCGACATAATTATGATCGGAATTTAAATAAAATAGTTTAATTATCGCTGAGAATAATACGAATTCAAAAGAAATAGCAAGATTGAATTTTAATTATTATCCTTAATTTACCCATATAAACATGGATTCGTCCACAAAAACAGTTCGAAATTGGAGATGATGTTTGATAGATTGAATAAAAGGGATCGATCACCAAATAAGGCTAGTCTTACACTCGTCATACGATAAACATAATTATGAATAATGATGAGTTCACTAGTGATGATAGGCGCTCGGGCTGACGCCCTCGCCGATTAGTATTCCTGCCAGAAAGCCTGACGCATATCGGATAGGCTATAAGGGTGGGGAGGGGTCCAAATAGACTAGTACATGTATACATAACATAAGAGTAATGTTGATTGAACAAGTAATGGTTTTAAAACAATATTTTTTTCATTTTTTATTTTTTTGCTGAATCGATGAGCTTTACACTCCTGGCGCTCCACAATATATTATTAACCCGGTTTTCGCATGACTGTCTCTATACGGTCCTTTTGCATTTTAAAAAATTTGTTCATGCCAAAAACCAATTTACTTCACCCGGGCGTAGTATGCCATAATGTAGATTAATATCATGGCAAAAGACATTAGTGCTGCGATAGGGATTCGAACCTGTACCTCATATCGTGTGGTTCACAGTCAGAGAATTTCCCACTAAACCACGACACCTCTGCATGTATATACAACGGGCATGAATGTTTATATTAATAATTATTCTTACTCTTTTAGTAGCGTCGGGTGTCTCGAAGGCTGGTGCGACGGCAATCTCAATGTCAGCCACAATCCCAAGGATTTCATCAATTCGGGCACACTCCACGTCGTTCTTCCCGTAGTAATCTACCAAAAAACAACGTTGGCGATAATACAGTATGACGATATAAACCTTATTAACAATTTGTGTGTTCCAACACACTCTCGCTATTGAGTGTAGTATCCAGTGTGAGTCAAAAAAAAGTTAAAAACTAGAATATTACTAATCATTTTTAAACTCATCTATAAAAAGTTATTATTATACATTATATGAGAGAGTGATTTATCCTAAATCATTTGTGTGTGGTATTTGAATAATTCTGCTAATCAA
The DNA here is from genome assembly GCA_003118195.1 of Hemicentrotus pulcherrimus. Classification (NCBI taxonomy): domain Eukaryota; kingdom Metazoa; phylum Echinodermata; class Echinoidea; order Camarodonta; family Strongylocentrotidae; genus Hemicentrotus; species Hemicentrotus pulcherrimus. The sequence continues at coordinate 77,073 of BEXV01001900.1, read as the reverse complement.
AATACAATTGACTTACCACCTGGGAATTGACGCGCGATATAGCGGTATATAGCTCTGCTCTGAGTCAGGAGCTCGCCGTCTACATCCAGCACCGGGAGCTGGCCGAGTGGACACCCTGGAGAAATAACAAATATTTTAATATTATTGTCACCAGCTGACTTTCGAATTGTCATGTTCTCCTTAGGTTAGTCCAGAAAATATTCAGTTCCAGTAATCAATGGTAAAGATGATTTTGGAATGAAAATGTCGTTGTATACGATAAACCGATTTCGTTTTATTATTTCGCTGATTGATTTCCTTCTAAAAACATACACAGGGCCTACATACATACAAGTCACCTCACATCCACGCGTACATCCACACAGCACGTACATGCGCGCACACACACAAACACACACACGCACACACACACACACACACACACGCACGCACACACACACACACACACACGCACACGCACACACTCTCACCGTAACATGCGCGTACTAATCAGTTATCAAAAAGACGACCTGATTTCTCTATTCAGCGCCATTAATGTTATCATGGTAGTAACACCGTTGTTCCTAGAATCTAGAATAGGTCTAGAATTCTCAACTTCAACGCTTAATTAAACAGAGAGACTACTCAATAAGCCACTCCCTAAACCCAATCTAAAACCTCATTGCAACCATAACCCTAATTAAGCTTAACGTATTGATTATCCATATTACCGCTACAAAAAAAAAATCGGAGCGATTGTCGCCCGAGCAAACTGTTGGATGAATGACATGGCGGTTGAGGAGCCAATGGAGAGAACTACTCAACTGATGTAGAAACGAAAGAGAGAAAAGGGGGCAAGATAGAGAGAGAGAGAGAGAGAGAGAGGGAGTAAGAGAGATAGAAAGAGAAAGAGAGAGAGAGAGAGCTAATCAACTGGTATAGAAATGTACAAAGAGAACAAGGAAGAAGATAGAGAAGGATAGAAAAAGGAAAACTGTGGAAAATGGAGAATCAGTACGAAAATGAGATGGGGCTAGAAATACATTCAGGAGATAAAGGACGACAAAAATTGAACAGTGAAAGGGGTAAAGAAATTCAATCAATCAACGAAATTACACTGCAAGGCCTACGACAAGTTATACTTGAATCAATAAGAATCAATTATTATTATTATTATACTTCTCATATACATATATATTCGTTACGAGTTATATCATTGTTGTATTAAATCATGAAGCATCCAGATGCGGTGACACAGCATTTTCGCTGACATGGAATGGTTATACATGCACGTGTATATGGTCCGGGGATGAACAAACACAAGCTACGTGGTGCATGATAATCTAGATGGGTTTCCCCTTGGATAGCTTGGTTGGGAGTCACAGTATAGCAAGGTACAAATTCGATATGCACCTGTGAGCAAAATAATGAATGTGGGCAAAAAACACACACATTGTATTCCAAGATGTAACCACCGAGTAAAGCTATATAGACCCTCTCGTATACTATTATACAACAGTGAACTTCCCTCTTACAGATCATTGCACTCTTGATGAATGATATTTACATATATTATGTGATAGAATTTAATGATTATATTCCTTACTTTTCCTGTCTCCTTTTATCTTCGGCCATTCCTGTCCCTCGAAGTCATAGCGAATATCTTCATATTTTTGTCCCACCAGGTGAAACAGCATCCGGGCAGGTTCTCCTTTGGCACGTGCATTGAAGTATGTGAGCTTGTAGTTAGGCATCGTCAAAGATGATAATTAATTTACAAAATAAGATGAAATCCCAAACGACGTCAATTATACCCAAGCCAGTCCGTGCGTAGTGCTCAAGTGAATGCAGACGGCGACGAATGTACTGCATGCGTTATCACGCTAGTGCTCAAACCTGACCCGACAGAGCATTACACTGGCTGAAACGTGCCTCAATACCGTTCGATGTAAGAACCGGTCTGCACTATTAAAATTTCCCATGTCTGTGTATATCTTAACATTTTCCATTCCTCGCAAGTGGAAAGGTATGGGCAAAAATAGAAAAGAAAGAGAGATAGGGACTTCTGACAAAATAATAGAGATTTTTTTTTAAAGACGCACAGAGGAAAGGATTGCGAAGAAGAGAGAGGGCGAAGACGTGATACAAAGGCAGGAGGTAGAGAAAGAGAAAAAGTGAAAGAGATAAAGAGAGAGAGAGGATGGAAATATTTTTTCCGTAAATGTATGGGCAGATATAGAAGAGAGAGTGAGAGAAGGAGAGAGAGAGTGAGAGAAATAGGAGAGAGAGTGAGAGAGAGATAGGAGAGAGAGAGAGGGGGAGAGAGAGAGTGAGAGAAAGATATGAGGGAAGGATTGAGGAGGAGGCGAAGAATTAATAAGAGATAAGGAAGGAAGGAGAGAACGAAAAGGCAGAGGCAGAGAAAATGAGAGATGAAAGAAATTGATTTAGGCGAGAGAGAGGTAGAGGATGAAAACCTGTTTATGTACTCCGCTTTTTCGTCGATCCGGTTTCCCAAACTTGGATTAACCTAGATTCCGAGGTTTTCCATCCATCTTTCATAAAATGAGAAGGAGAGCAAGAAAGGAAATAGAAAGAAGGGGAGATCACTACATTCTCATTTGGACAGTTAAACTCACGAGAATTTCTGTCATTGGTTTCATAGGTTTCCGAATAACTCATGAATATAGCTAGACAGTTGCTGGTATCTCTTTGTTTTACCTAACCATACAAGCAACAGTATCTCTCTGAATTGTTGAATGTCTTTCCTTTATTTACACAAATTTTATGAAATAAACATTAATGTCTACACTGTCCATGTTCATAAAGAATACAATTATAAATCCTATAATTGTTGTGTTGCTTATAAAACCTAACAGTGTGGTAAATCCGTGATTATCATCTTGCACCTCCATACAATAAATGACATTAAATATTATCAGCATGAAGTTCATGATTATGTTAATAATAATAGGCTGAAGCATATTATTCGCTTGGATCAGTGCAATGAGTGAATGTAGATGAACGGCCGATATCACACAACGCGTTGTACAAAATAGAAAGGAAGGAGAAAAACGCGTATGGAGGATATATGAGTATACTGCGTGGTGGCGCCTCGGTGTCATGTCACGTGGTATTATCTTGATGTTGAGCTGATGTTGAGCTCGATGGCGTCACAACTCATGTTTTTTAATTAATGAACAACAAATTACTGATCCAATTAAAATTTCAAACGTTTTTAACGAGTATTATACAGATATAGGCCCTAATTTAGCGGCTTATATTGATTCAGGTGGTATGAATTACAATAAATCCTTGAATTTCTCACGTGAAAATTCCTTATTACTTACTCCGACCAATGCTTATGAAATAATTAATGTGGTTTAACCCATCAAATCTAGTGGCCATGATAGTGTAGGGATTTATGTTGAACTTCTTAAACTCGCTTTGATATCCATGATTCATCCTTTTCATACTAATAGGTCATCCCCCTTTCACATTCACCCTTTTCATCAACCATCCTTTCATTTATCTATCTCTCTCTCCCTCTCTCTCTCTCTCTCTCTGATTGTTTTTAATGTTCACCTCATTGCAGTCAAGCTTAAAGTATAATTTACATATACTATGAATATTCAATATATACCTTTTATTTATGTTTCAATATTCAAGAATACTTTGTGATGTTGATCTATACTTGTTTGTGACTATATGAATATTAATTGTTTTTTCTACTTTGCATAGAATGTATGTGGAATGCTACATGAATGCAGTGATGCATTAACACGTTAAAACCTGGTCAGTTAGCTAGTAGTTAACAATCTTACAACTTGTCTGCTGGGCTGCCTCTGTGTTAAGAGTGCTAGGAGTAATGTGTGAGAACCGTAACTCTACGATAGTATAAGTGTTCACTTATTGACACAAATAATATTTATTAGAGTAACCCCTGACATATTCATTTATCTTAACACTTTCAACGGGTGTATGCCTAAATTCCGTTAAAAATCGCAAAAGCGTTTCCTATTTATGAAAAGGATGATTATTTTCAATAATAAGAAATAATAGGCTAATCATCATTATTATCAAGTATTACTAAACTTTTTGAAAAAAATAATGTATACACGTTATAACATCTTCTTACACACAAAAAAAATATTGATTTCTAACCATGAGTTCGGATTTAGAAATGGTCATATTCTACCGATTATGCGGTTTTATATTACATATGATATAATAATTTATTGGAATATATGGACTTGTTTAAAGTATTTTATACGATTGGTCATGAAATATTAATTCATAAATTACAATACTATGGCCTAAGAGGTCAAGCTCTTTCTTGGTTTACTAATTATTTACGAAACAGACAACAATACGGACCTTTCCGAAAGGCACGAATCTAAAAAAATAACTATTAAATGTGGAGTACCGCTAGGATCTATATTGGATGCCTTGTTATTTTTGTTATTTTATAAATGATATCATAAAATCCTGTTCACTTTTGAATGTAATTATCTTTGCTGATGATACGAGTATTTGTTATCCCAAAACAATTTTGATACGCTCATAGACCAGTTAAATTGTGAAATAAAGACAATTTCTAATGGTTTAAATCTATTAAATTATCATCAAATTTAAGTAAAACAAATAGTTTATTTTAAAAAGACTAACGTTCGTGATATAAGAAATTGTAATATTAAGATTGACGTCTTGTCTGTCACTTTAAAAAAAGGTTACATTTTTCAGAGTCACTATTGACTCTCATTAAAATTGTAATGGGCACATACGTAATATACATACGTCGATATAAAGGAATATTGGAATACTGTATAAGTTTTTTTTAAATCTTTCTGAAAGATTTATAATTACATCATTTAATTCTCTAATTTCATCACATGTGTTATATTGTATGAGGCAATTGTAGTATAATAAGAATTAATTCATTATTTTTGCTCCAAAAGAGAGCGATTCGCATGATTACTAACTCAAATTATTTGTCACACACCGAACCTTTATTTCATCGCTTAGAAAACATTAAGAATACAAGATATATGCACATTTATTCAGACCAGCATTTCTATGTATAAATATTCTCATAATCAATGCCCATCCTTATTTCACAACATTTACAGTTTATTTCAAATATTCACACATAATCACACCCGGCAGTAAGTCATCATGGACCAGATGTTTTGAACTCCTTACCACATTCTTTAAAGGTAATACAAAGTTTTGGGAAATTTTGAAAATTGGGTTGATAGTGAATCTTTACAATTTTGATATATTTGGATGCCCCTGTGAATGTATTATGAGCACTAAAAAAATTAACCCCTAAACAAATTCTGTTTTCGAGAAAAATTTAATATAAAAATTTATCGGTGCTCCCGATAAATTTGGACAAATTTGAAATAGCTCCTACGGCCGTACAGCGGTAGCTGTGACCATGAAAATCTCAGAATATGTAGTTGTGATATATAATTTCCAAACGGGAATTGCTAATCGGTCGATTTTAGTCAAAAAACATTGTTTCATAGCTAAATTGATATCTTGACCTTGAGAGGGAGCTATACAACATAAAAAGTTTATTATTTATAATTTCATAACTTTAGACTCGATTTCGACCGGGACAACGATAAATGAATATTGTAGGAACGCATATGCTTCCACTATGTTAATTTGAATCAAATTCATGACCCCATACCAAAACTTTGTAATACCTTTAAGGCACCGTTCAATTCTCTTTTCTTGTAAAGCATCTCTTGAAAAAACAGAAGGCAATTTACTGATATCTCAAATTTGGGTCACATTGCATTGCAAGTCATTTTTCCTGTTTGGTATTCTATTTCGTATTCTTTGTCTTCTTTATCAAAATGCTTACATTCTTTTCCAATTGTTACTTCTTTCAACCTAGTTAATACCTTGGTCACATGGCCAGATCGATCCCACAACTATATCCCAGCTGATATGGGTAAATTTAATCTGTTGTTCGATCTGTTGTCGGTCTGGGCATCGTTTCATAAAACCGTCGTTAGTGCAAATTCACCGACATCCCATTGATTCACGTGTTTTAAATACATGCATTCCAATTTGTTGTCGGCGAACTTGTACTTACGAAAGTCTCTTGAAACGAGGTCCAGGTGTCGGCCTCGTAGGTGTGACCAGGGTATCATGCTTTGAGAAAGCTGATTTAATATTTGTTGTACTTTCAATCCTTCAGATACTGTGTGAGTGGAGAACCATTCTTGATTGACTCGTAGAATTTAACGAGGTTTGGGTAGGGTTCAAAGTAGGTCTTGAGACCAATAGTGCTGTCCAAAATGAAATCCATTGCGTTGAAGATTACCACATCGGCTATGGTTATCTGTGAATAAAAAGATTGAAACAATTGTAAGACATGCCGCAGTGGTGCTCCAGGTTCAATTTCTAATACTAATAACCCTTGACCCAACACACTCATGATACTTGTAATATATTCCCATAAAAGCGTGTACAGATATAGAACCATGTAAATTATCTATTATTACTTGTAATTTGGACATTTGCAACCAATTATATTTGTTACTCTATTATTTTGTTGTATTAATTGAGAATGATTCTACATTTTGGATATTAATAATTTGAATTTAAATATGAATTTATGCCTAAACCTGATGTAAAGCCAGATTGTAAACTGAACTCTATACCCCGTTGAATCGTAGGTCTAAATGGCATTGATAGACTATTTTGAATATAGTAGACCGCTATTTGCCGACAATTGTGTCCCATATATCCAGCAAACTGACGAGCATCCATTTGAATATTATTATGAGTGCAATTGTTTTGGAGCCATGCTCTATAGGGGGCGTTTCTATTATGATTTTCTTCATAACTAACCAGCGCTCAAAATACACGGGGGCGGTGGGTGATTCGCCCTCGTGAGCTCCACAATCGCCCCCGTCAGGTTGCTCACGGGGGCGATTGCAAAATTAAAAATCGCCCCCGTGGAATTATAAAATAAAGATTTTCTTTTCTGATATAACTTTAACACAATATTTAGTATCTATTTTTAAAACTTTAACCAATGAAATGAAACTTAGATGGCGCTTTCTCTC